>DWNE01002721.1:0-18106 GCA_018249875.1 Cecropterus toxeus | reverse complement strand
ATAATTTATTTCAGACATTCATCCATAAATTGGTTAGTAACATTGAAATACTTAAGACTAATGTTAGTAAAATAATAAAGAAAACCAAAAAAACAAAATGAAATGAAAGAATGCTTTAATATTTTATTAATTTTTACGTGTTTGTTCATGCTAATGTAGGAAACGTATTTAGCGAAACTTTCTTTGGAAATTTGTAGAGAGTAACACTGGAAACTTTTTACCCCCGGGCCTAAAGTATACTGGGAATAATAGACTGGACTTGAAGAGGAAGTTCATATCAGAATAAAAGTTATCGGCAAAAGCCGCCGGCAAGGAAACTAGTTACATTAAGTAAATATTTTCATATAATAATACTATAGAAGAAAACATATATATATATACTATAGAAGAATACAAGAATACATATATCATTACTATATTTCTGACTACATTTGATTATGTCACACGTCCATCCATATCACGTGCGGACGTGGTGAAACATAACCCCGTATGTAAAATATAAACAAGTGTAGGCAAGTTGTACTATCCGCTTTCAATTTTGTTCCGTAATTAACAGGTATTCTCACGAAGGAAGGCAATACGTCTCGCATTATCCGCGCTTTGCAAAACCGAGTTCTTAAACACCGGGTCGTATCGCTTTACAACTTTTTTTATAACGTAAGCAAAACCGATGATCGTTGTCCGCCCGAATTATAATATCAAAAAGCAATCGTTCATTCAAGAGTATTGAATAGTCGTTTAAGCAATGGGCGTGGGCCACAATGGTCGCGATCGTCTCGAGCCCTCGACAATTTCAGATCACTGTACGAAACTGCATGTAATATAAATCTTTCCGGTGAAGCACGAACAACTGAACCACTCCCACTCAGATCGCGGACTCGGCTCAAATACGAATATTAAATTCCACTCATTCGAACTCTTTATTTAAATTTGCTCACAATTTTAGATTTTATTATCGGGCAGCAAAGCGTACTTTGGCTTCAGTTGATCGCTGGGCAAACCGTAGCGGCTTTGGATATTTCGTTTGAATGGGTATTAATAATCTTTATTGCAGGTTCATTGCATTATGCTTTACCGATGGATTCCTTTGCTCTTTTTCGCGACGTCCATCAATAATTTTTCGGACAGTTGAATGTCGGCCTGTTTTAAGGCCACATTGATCGGTCCTTGAAATTATCTTAATCGAATCGAGATATTAAGAAGCTTTGTGCATAATTAGTTACAATGTTCAACATGTTTGCAATAAGAAATCTGAGTGACAGTTTCGTATTATGAAGTCGATTGCTTACTTGTAATTTAATATTAAAATGAAAGGAATATAAGTGATGAAAAACTTGAAGATTATGTACCGAGTTAAGACATCAGATGAAATTAATAATCTTGAATGACAAATGAATTTAAAGGAATTTTGAGGGTTAATCAATCCGTCAAATAATTTACTTGTCGAATAAACTTTACTAAGTCATTGAAAGAGTATATAACTTTTAGATGTCAGTACCTTAATTAATACTACCGCATCATTAAATATACGATTTTAACTACATTCGGTTAATTATAACGCAATGCTTTGAGTTATTTATGTTCAAAGTTATTAAGAGATAACGTATACTAAATGCCCATATAATAATTAACTATGATAGGTAGAATTTTCAAGCCTATTTATGGCCCCGTCGGGAGAGAATTATTCCGATTCAACAAAACTAATTTGAGCCAAAATTTAATCTTTATTAAAATCACACAAATAATAAACAATTTTGTTATTATAATCACAAATACTTAAAAATTGATGTTACCCAAATATTCTGGGGTATTAGAATTGTTGTGTATTTTTTGGATTTTGAAATAGGCAAGTATATTTACGTTAACTAGCTAGTAGCTAAAGGGAAAGGTCAAATGACAATGACGATACATCTTAATTAGCGCTAGAGCATGGGAAACTAAATCTCCTAAAAAGAGACGAAGGATATGCCCGTTTATTACAACTATGAAGTTCTAAAGGTTAGAGGTAGAATGTTATTAAATGGGATATTAATATCCTGTTATAATTTACGTCATATGTGTGGTAAAATTAGATATAGGGAGTATTAATTTTATTCAAATAAAGATAAGATTATAGGTTTTTAACATTGAGCAAGGTCTAACTCAGAGCTCAGGTGCAGCAAGACACATGTGGCTAAATAAAGGGAGAATTTCTTTAAATGAATTAAATGGACCATAGACGCGATGTTACCTGAGTAATAACTATGTCCTACCTGTACCTGAGTAATAATTGGTACTATGTCCTACGTGTACCTGAGTAATAATTGGTATTATGTATATGTATTGGTAATATTGTACTGTATGTCTCACTTATTCAAACCAGAATAGCGGTGTGCTTAATACTATTACTAAGCAGATATAGGCTGCATAAAGGTTCTAAATATTTTAAAGTGTTTTCCTTTTTAATATTGATTTGCGATTTTCATCGAACCCTGATATATCTTTAACATTTTTTCGCTCGCTCTAACATATAGTAGTGTATAAATGTTTATTCAAACAAACTAGTAACATCGTTAAAAACATTAAAACAAAAACCCGACTAACTAAAACGATTTTTTTGTTCATAGTGATATATATTTAATTTTACGCTTATATAAGTTTTGTCAAAATAGTCAAGTTAAAGTATTACAATATATACCTATATTTTTAGATTGGTCTATTTACTTTCATTAATACCCATATTGTCGTAATAGTAAAAAAAAAATCGACCCTTCCTCCCTTCTTTTCCTCTATTTCCAGGCGCCATTTTAAAAATATATATAGCCTATGTCACTATGCAAACTTAGACGATGTATCATCAGATACATGATACGTCACAATCGGCGCAGTCGTTTGAGCTGTAGTGAGTGCCAAAGAAATGGGCATACATACAAACAAACACACATATAAACATACATACATACGCTCGAAAAACATTACCCTCCAGACACAGTCGGGTAAAAATACAATAACAAACAATCGTTAAAAAGGTACCGTAAGAATGATATTCGATATACATAAGTATTAATGAAACATGTCGGATGTGATTGCATAATATACAGTTTACAAAGGAAGCGGCGTCCGCGTCGTGAGACGGCGTATCAAGTCGCGCTGACATTCAAGTTCAGACGATATCGTGTGACGACCTCTGGGGTTACTTTCGACGGTATAAGCAATGTACCTTAGAGTATGAATATAGGTTCAGCAACGTACAGTTGATTAAATACTCTTTATTGTTAAACGGTACTAAATATCTGTTTTACTACTGCCATGAATAAAATAAATTATGTATGACATACATAACACACACAAACACACGTCCGCACACGATAACATTGAGTTTGTGTGCGCACACTTATGTGTATGCGTGTGTTCATGTATATTCGTGTTTTTTTTGGCATTATATGTATACTGCTTAGCAGGTTTTTCATTTATACGATATCATTATATGTGTCGTATATAATATTAAGAAGCAAATTCCAAGACAGCTAATATTTCTAAACCCAAGATACTTTGTCTGTTGTATTTTATACGAAAACATGAATCTAAATCTGATACTGAGATTTATTATTTAGGCTCTATTTATAAGAGAAATTCGTCTCCGCTGAACAAATAGGATACTATTACATAAGTGAATATCGTAACGAATTGAGCTGACATTGAAGTTCAAGTGATATCGAAGCACGACCTCGCTTTGGGTTGAACTTTCGCTGGAGTGAAGGCGAATCGAATGTATTATAGTAAGGGATTATTAGGGAGTGATATAATGGCGCAAGTTATAAGAGAATTCAATCACAGCCTAATAAAAAAGGAAGATAATATTTCGGAACTTTGAATTGAAATATTTATACTTTGAGAGCAAGATAGTTTGCATGAAATTATCTGAATTTTTGAAGATATAATTTTGTATTTCCCTTTTTTGTATGGTTTTATTATCGAATTGTAACTGTTAATTTCACGATATGCGAGAACATTCCCTATGTTTCGACGTTAACCCATTGTCCAACTCAGCACAGGTCTGCTCTTGAGGTGAGAGGATTTTTTTAGCCACGTTCCACCGCGTAGACCAAGTGCGAATTGGTAGAGTTCACACACCTTTGAGAACTTTTTTTAAAGAACTCTCGGACATGTCGGCTTTTTCACTATATTTGTCTTATACCATAAAACAGTGATAATTAATTTATTTAACCCATATTATTTTGGAAAAATTGGATGTGCGCTTCTGGTATTTTAGCCTCGGTCCCGATCGAGAGAACGAGTTTCAACCAATATGCTATCATTGCTCATGTACTCGTCCGAGACTTCTCGTATTGAAAATGTATACTAAAATATGAGTAGATAATTATACGAGATCAATAAAAAACTTGCAAACTAAAAATCGGCAATAGCTTTAAAAATCGCATTGCCTTGACTCCCGCTGCAGTATCCAAAATTATATTTTCAAAGTAGAACATTTTGAGCGCTGGTAAATTTTGAGCAAAAAACTTTAAAGCTGCATCGGTAGTTCGAAACAGTTCAACTCCCACTTCCGTTTGTCTTCTATTGTTCTAAGAAACAAAAGTTCACGTTTAGTTTTGTAAAATTACTTTTAGTTTTGCTTTTGGATACGGTTAAGTATTCTTAATACAGGTGTATTGGAAATGCACAATATCAATGTGTGTTTTTTGCGCTTAATAACAGCAGTTAAGCATTACTGTCTGGTCTTAAAGGTGTGGTAAGGAAGATATACTTATCCGAGGTATTCCAACTTACTAGTGGCTCAGTTGGACAGGTTGTGCAGGAGGACTGCATGCTCGTTTGCTACTCCATATTATCAAAAAAGTGTAGAATTCTATATTCGATTTATTTATTTAACATTGTTATGTTAATTGAAATAGTGAATGAACGTGCGGGACACCTGATGTATGGTCTCTGTGGTCAATGCCGTCTACGGACATCTGCAATCAACTCCAAATAAGACTCAAGCCTTATCTGACGTAGGTCGCACATGCGTTACTATTCTTAGTTACTGCTAAGCTTTAGCAAATAGGTACTTCTACTTCCTAGTATTGTAGATAAAACAATTACAAACTTTGAACAAGCAACTAGCTATTGTTAGATTTTTTTATATAATTCCGCCTTGCATAATTTTGGTTTAGGCTAAAGTTGCCTGGTTGAAAATGCCTCTAGCATTAAGTCCGGCGTTTATACCAAATATTGAAATGTAATTAAGTTTTAAATAAATAATAGAGAGATAATAAATGATGATAGATGATAGATGATAAAGAGATTTTTTCTACATATGGATTTTACCTCTGGTTAATGCAAAATTGGGATATATTTCGTCAAATTTGTTGTAAGTTATGATCTCATTTACGAAATTTACACACAGAAACTTTATCATTATAAGTTATATTATAGTTATATGTATTTAAGAAGAGTTAAAAGAAGGTAAGAGCGTAAATTTATATATATTAGTTTCTTCAAGACACTGTAAAACAAACTTGCAAGATAGACAAATAGATTAGAAATCCATTTAAGCATTTCGATCCGAGGACATAAACTTCGATGGCTCGTCCACGTCAAGAAGGCAACTTTAAAGAACTGTTTCCACTGTTCACTTTCTAGTTGTTTCGTGAAACTACACGATTTATTTGGTATCGTTAAGACAAATATCCCTAACATATCCAAATGCTCCTGATTTACATGTTATATTTTGTTAATATACTCTTTCCTCGCCAAAGTGTTAGTGACGTATTATAATACGTATAAAGACGTATTATAATAAAGTAATTTCATCACAAAAGAAGCTTTTGTGATGTAATTACTTTATTATTAATAAATTAAAGTACCTACAAGGGTACTTATAAGTCTCACTTAAAATGTGTTTTCTTATATTATAATGGTAGCGAATGATTCAATGTATTTATTTTGAATCGAGTCACTGTTTAATAGGAAATTAATATATTTCGCATTTTAGAACATTCATTTATATATTATTTGAACGTCATTAAGCAGAATTAGATATGAAAGAAAAATACATAAAAAAATGACTAAGCATTTTTTACATTTCGATTTAGTAGCTATACTAGCTAAATCATAAATAACCAAAGCTACTCTAAATTCAAAATTATTTAGCATCAATTGCACTACGAATGGACATAACAAATATTTCATTTATTTTTTCATTCATTTTTTTATAATCAGGCAGAAACGTTGCTGCTATGCCTTAAAGCTATGATGTTACACGAGACGAATACCGTAGTAATGCCAGTGGAAACAGTCGCTAACCCTCCGAACGATTTTATGGTATAAACAGGGTCGGGACCCGATACCCGGATAGTTAAAAGGTTGTGGAACAATCGAGAGCTCGTGAGAACACTCGGCCACTTCAAGTTAATGCACCTAACTCGGCCTTCGACAAATAGTAAAGAGAACATCTCGTCACGAGTCTGCGGTGGAAGTAATTTGATTTTCTTAACGTCAATAAACGTGTTTACAAACATGTCCAGATGTCTTACCTCACGCGTATTTCTTTGTATGACAAGTACCTACGTCGTCCTGTTTTTTTAGATATATGTACATTTCGTAGTCAGAAGCTCTTGAAGACTAATTTAGGCAAATTATGTTTTTGTTTACGTTACGTAATTAAAGTTGTTAATAATGGTAAAATTATATAACACACATTCATAATAAAAGAGGTCTGGTATTCGAAACATGAATCCTGTATAATGCGAGACTAATAGACTAGCACTATTCACATGTTTTTCACTCGCACCAATATTATATCTACTATACTAATTAATAATACAAAAGTCTGTCCTTCCTTCCATTTCAATTTTAAAATTTAATTCATTAACCTTAGTACAAGATTCTTGCGTTCCGTCAAAACGATTTAAGTTTACGTTTTCGTTTGTACATTTCACATTAACGTTTTTGCTTTGAACCATACCTTACAATGTTGGGCGAAAACTTATAATGTGATCGTTATATGGAATCCTAATAAACTCATACTACGGGCCGATATTTCAACATAGGAACTTAGAGATTCATAAACATCTATACCGAGAACTTAGTAATTGCTAAGATAATTATAATTTATGTTTACGAAAATGAACTCGACTCTAGACAAGGATGAGTCAGGCACTTATCATACGTTATCATGAACCAAGACTTACTCATTAGTAGTTATGTTAGGTATGGTATGTATGATAATATATATGATCTCCGGTATAATTAATACGCGTCGGTAGGTATGTAGATCATAGTAGGATCTCTTGAGTAAATAGAATTAGGTGTGTTGAGATTCTCCATTAAATTGCAATGTTATAACAATGTAACCTAAAACCAATAGTTTTCATATTCCTGCATATTAGATTTTTTTCATCGACGCTTTTGATGATTTGATACATTTAAATACTCGCGTGGCAGTGCAGTCACCATACCGGTCTGATATGCCGGGGGTTCCACGGTCGGGGCACGATCATCATCATCTGGCCGGGGAACGATCCCCGGCCAGACATAAATCATGATTTTAGTTTTATGTACTGGGTCTAATTTTGATCTGGGTGTTTTTGTATTCGTCTTTTTGTCCATGACTCCCACAACAGTAGAAAAAATCTTAATGTAACGCCATTTGTGTAAAAAGTGTGGATCATTTCTTAATAATCAAACAAACTTCGATATTCTTAGCTATTTAACAAATATTTAAAGAAAAAACTCACTGTTATCCAAGTTAGTTAATCTTACTTACTGTTTACTTTAATAGTGTTTAATTTAAATAAAATAATTTAAACAAACAAAATAATGAAAATAATATCTGTAGAACCCTTTCTATTTCTGATACATATATGCAGCCATGTGAAAGGAAGAATAAATTAAAAATGCAGTCTAGTCGAAGGTGAAACAAGCAAGGAATAGATTAACTTAAATCACTGGTATAATACAACGACGGAGCTGGTAAATAGAAAATCTGTTATTACACCCGTTACTTCCCATCCTTATAAACAGGAGAATCTATTTAATTAAGCCTGTAAAAACTGTTTACTTTCAATAAAAACAACGTAGAGTAAAAAGTGTGCCGTGTTCTGAGAATAACATTTGCATTTCACAAAGGCGTGTTGTATGTTCTTAGGCGTAAGGGTTATAAGTTGAAATCCGTTTGATTAAGCGCCATCGTGAAATGAAATAAGGGTATGAAGATTGCAATGTGTAGGGTAAAAGCCCCAATGATTGACACTCAGAGCCGTCCCACTAGTGTTGGTGGGCGCTCGGACGAAACGTGATTTTTTACCTTTTGCCTTCCAGCTTTACAACCCTTCATTTGCCGAACGCACAAACCCCACTAATTACTTTATTTCGCTGTTAATATTTTTTTAAATACCATCCTTGTATAAATAATGACTTCCACGGAATGTAGACCACAACATGTTTTTTGTTACACCGCCAGGTAGAAAATAATTCGATGTAGACTTATTTTCCTGTTAATCATAAAAATGTTTTATAGTTTTTAGTTTGCAACTTAGTAATATATTATTTACTAAGTTGCAGATTTATATGCCGTAGTAGTCACCATACCATACCGGTCCATGAATATGGTTCCAGTTTTGACTCCAAAGTAGGTAAAATTCAGTAGTTTTTGATGTCCTTTTTGAGTATAAGTGATGCGTGTCTTTGTATATACGGTATTTACAATGTTTTATGAGAGTAATGTGTTTCGAGCGTATGTATGAATGTATGTATGTTTGTTTGTATGTACATACATTTCTTTGGCACGCGGCCCAAACGGCTTGACGGTTCGTGACATATGACATATCATTAGAATTGCCTCAGTTTGGAGAGTGACATAGGCTATATATTTTTTAAAAATAGCGCCTTTAAATAGAGGAAGCCACGGGACGTTCAGGGGGGTAATCGACGACTTTTCTTATTTCAATGGGAGTGCTGTGATGTCGACGTAATTGTATATGGGGCGACGATCTTGGCCCAAGGAACTAGCTACGAGAGTAGCATCTGTGACTGATTTAGAACCTATGTTCTATATGAAGTTGCTTACTGATGACCTTGAGCAGCATTTACCAACTGATGAACTGAATAATCTTTTGCTATTAAATGTTAAATAAAAAAATCCTCAAGAGTAAAAACTCATCAATTCACATTTATTTATTTCTTATAACTCATCTTTCTTTATAACAGTATTGTTTTACGTTTTCTATCTAAATACATCTATTGCAATCAACAACATTAAATATTTGTGTTTTTAATCAAAATATTTGTACTAAAGGTCATGCCTTTCGTAAGCTACACGATAATCTCACTATACCTTATATATGCCCTGTCAAGAGCATAGAAAAGGTTACCAAAAGTTCTTTGAACCCTTCTAGTTACGTTAGATGTAATGCAGACCCGACTTCCAAAGACAATTGATACACATGTTCGAGACCGTTACTTATTAAGACAATTATGACCGTTGTGTTTGGAGTTCGAAGTTTGAAATTTTAAATGCGTTTAAGGCACTACCATGTTTCATGTCTTCTTGTATTTAATTATAATTTTATATTAACTGTCACACTGAGAGACATACAGCAAAACTTATTAGGTTATAAATCCATTAAAACGTGTTATAATTATGTTTTTATTTTTATGAAATATAAATTTCTGAATACACGGTTAAAGTTAATTTAATTTGTGTAAATCAAAATTATAAAGTTTAAAGTGTCTTTATCGACGCCACAAGTTACGCAATGTACAAAAGGAAGTCTTAACTTTTTAATATTTTTTACAAATACAATATCTTATAAATGATACTTAATTTAACGTAATATCGATTTCGTACGACACAAAAACGCACGCGAAAATTAAATGACCGCTGAATTGACAACGTACGGCCGTCACTCGCCACCTGTGCATCGAAATTCCCAAATTAAGTGACGAAAACCCTTCTGGGAATTTTATTGAGTGTCCGTTACTTGACACGACTTGCATTTTAAAGTGCTATAAAAGTAAAAGTTTAATATTTGAAGATGTGATAGTAGAGATAAGCGTAGCGATGCGACCCGACGCCACCTGCACGCTTAAAAAATCCAACATACCATTTTGGGCCCAGATATTACAAATTTAGGGGCTTATTTCCTGTGAACGCTCGCCCCAAAGGGAATACTTGATGTGGTAATCTGGTATGCCAAAGCCATGCCAGTGGAGCTGCCTGCATTACACAGCCTGTGATGTGACTATTAAATATCAATAATTTATAAGGGGGCGAGTTATTTTCGATCTTATCACGATTATTAACACCTTGTTTGTTTATTATAACTCCTAGAGTTTTTTACTAACCTTTTGATCTTCCCAGCATCTGCCCTTCCGATTCGAGCCAATTGTCATGGTAATGATTAATGAATGTTTAAAGAAAGATTGTTTACGATCGATATTATTAATGAACGTCTTAAAAGGATGATAGTAGGGGTTATAAATTAAACAAGATGGAAGAGTGTAAATGAAAAAGTATAAAACTACTTTTCAATATAACAAAAATATTTCTTTACATCACATAGTGCAAATATTTGGAAAAAAATATGTAAGGGATAAGGAATAAGTAATAATTAAAATTACTGTATTTTCGTTTATTTATATCTACTCGTGTGGTGTGTTTCAAATCGCATCATACTGAATTTAATTCAAAGATTTTTTTAAATCCATCCTACCACCACTCTGGTATAGAAAAAGTAGGAATTTACTAGGTGGTAGAACCAATGTAGTTCGCATCTATGTGATTCGGTGGAAGGGTATAGTTGCCGGCTTACTTTTTTTTAAGACCTTGAGAGTAGCAACGCATTTGTGATCGACATCATATAGAACAGAGGTTCTATAGGAATTTGCTCGCAAATGTATATGGGCAGCAATGGACAGCATGCTCTTATGCTCCTTTAGTCTGTTAAAAAAATCGTTCTTACTCTTAAAGTGATTCTGTTTTTTTTAGATAACACCGCGGAGTACAGTTGTTAGAAAATTAAACACAAAATTATTTACATTTGGCATACTAATTAACTTGCTCTACCTAAGTTTCATAGCGACGTTAGTTTTACGAATATTTTAGTCAAGTCAAGAGCAGCTATTTCGGGCAACCTCGAATTTACGTTTGTCTTGGAACTAAAATTTTATACGAAGAGAATAAAAGTTAGCTTTGTTTTCTCTCCCGAAATTTATATTACTTTAGAAACATATTTGAAGTTATATTTATTTTAGTGCTTTAAATTAGTTTTATGTTAGCCGTGTAGTAAAATCAAGTAGAAATGAGTTTATTTTCAACGATTGAGCGGGTATCTTATTATTAGGTGTTTTATTCCAAGGCTTCGTTGATGGCCAGTGTTGCTTCTGGATCTTATATAGTAGGAATTCCTTTATAAATTCCTTGGGATAAATATTTAAATACTGGAAAACAAAGTCGGGGTGGTAGAGGAGGTTGCGCCGCCGCCCATAGATATCTGTAATCAATTACAGATATCTATGGGCGTCATATAAGTCTTACTTGAGGATAGTCAAAGAAACACACGCACACGCTTTCTACACTCATAGCCCCAAACTAGGATTTTCACCTATGTCGTGGGTGCCAGGGACAAATAAAGATGAATACACAAACACCCAGACCCAGAACAGAAATCTACATTCATCATTCATATTTCTGTCTGGCCGGGAATTGAACCCAAGACCTACTGCGTCAGACGGGTATGGTGACCGCTCGGCCCCGCGGGCCACAGAAGCCTTGCTACTCTTGAGGACTAAGTTGGAATACCTCGGATAAGTATGTCGTCTTTACCACATTCTTCATATCAGAACACATGAGCGCATAAAACTGCTGTTATTAGGCAGAAATTGATGATTATGTGTTAGAAATTGATCTATTGTAGTCTTATTCTCCGGTCTCTCATATGCTACGGCTATGTCGACATGAAGGCAGTTGAGCAAGGATGTTCGGGCCTCGAGACCTTAATAATACAATGTTAATGAAAACATTGTAACGTGTATCGTGTCATAACTAAAAATACTCGTATATAATATATAAAGACCTAGGAATCAATAAAGAAATACCACCTGACGTGTCACTCGGCGTTGCTTTTATTACACCTTATGATCCACAGACGCCACTAAGCTATAAACATATACGTAGAATATTTGATTTCACCGCATTGACTGTTCCGCTCCAAGTTAGATCTGATAGCTTACGACCTTAATACAAACAGGGGGTCAGATGAATCGTGATATTAGAACTAAATGTATACTTATCAACAATAAGGTGCTCATGGAGTATGTCATATATCGTAACCTATTATATATTGACCTTTACGCAGTTTAATTGTTTGATAACTAATATCGAGCTATATTGTGTTGTGTTTATAATATTTTTTATTATGTTTTTAAATTGTATGTGTGTATATATGATATACCTATATAAATCTTAAAACGCCTACAGTAGGTTTATTATATTTTGGAAAAACATAAAATAACACTTCAACCTGTCAAGTTGGTATCTAGTATATGTTAATATATTCATTATATATATTTATCGTAGGAATTATTCATTATATAAGCCTAAAATATTATATAATAAATTTAACAACACCTCCGTTAAGTGCGAAAATGTACGAATGAGGATATTTCGAATGCCTTTCTCTATTGAAGTCTGCTATCTTACTCTGTACAAAGAGTTCATTTATGTTGCCTGAATACGGCACCGCACAGAACCGAAGCTCGCTTCTAGGGATCTAAGAAATATGGTAGCTCAACTACAAAGGGCTATGTATTCTCCATGTTTATTTATATCTGACATAAGTAACAGATTAAACGAACGAATACATCATATCACGTCCAAGATCATATCAAAATTCGGTAAAGACGGCATTTTTAACGCTGATTAAGAATATCCTACGGTATTACAATCAATTATGAAAAAAGGATCCATTTGACAAAGTAGACAGCACTGAACAAAAAGTGACGTAACAAACTACATCTAATTCGACCTAAGGCGCAGGTCACATAGAAGAGCCGTTTACAGTTACCGCTTTCAAACAAAGTGGTAAAGCCTGGAATAAAACATACCGGAAAATAAATCGGTGAATATTCATAAAAAATATACATACAGTCGAAGATAGAACCACCTCTTTTCAAAAGTCGGTTTAAAATAAATAATGTAAACATTTCTTGTTTATTTTAATTAAGCATATTCCTTCTATAGTCGTGTATAACTTTATAATATGACTTTTTAATCAATTTAAGGTAAAATATACCATCGTGACAATATTTAGATACCTGATAGTTCCCTGTTATGCACTCTTTTGTATAAGGCACTAGCTGTGCCACGCAGTTTAACCTGCGTTTATTAGAGAACAATCTTTTAAAAATCAAATAAACATACGGTTATGTTATATAGCTCAAGAGCCTTCCTGGATAGATTTGCTATTCAACACAAAAATATATTTTCACTTCGAATCAGTAGTTCCTGAGATTAGCGCGTTCAACCAAATAAACTCTACTGCTTTATATTATTAGTATGGATAAGACAAGCTATACTTTGACTATCTCTTTATATGTCATAAGGAGATCCAAACAATCCTTAGTAAACAGTATCCATTGTTTGGTAAGGATCTCCTCGTCACCTAGCGTTGTATCCAATACTAAGTACGACGATTATTATACAGTATAAAATGGGTCCTAAGCCTTTCCGTGCCTCACGTCTCTTCTGTTTACCGCACCTAAGCTTTTTGTAGATCAACATCAAGTTAGACTCAAGTATGACGCACCTCGGCCGCTCGACCATCTTCATCTGTCATTTCGGAATTATTAAAGAAAAATAAACGAACCAACGGCGTCCGCAACAAAGAAATATGAAGCACCCGCTAGGTTGATGGCAAGTTTATCCTTTTTCTGACACAAACTTTTGATCGGATCTCGGCGCCCAAAGGGCAACACTTTTTTAGGGCCGAATACTTATGTCGTAAAAATTGAAAAGCGAACGCTTTTTTGTCAGAACTATTTCGGTCTTTAAAATATTTTTGTTATTAAGGACAATTTATCGCCGTATGTCCATTAAAAGGATATTTTATAGTGTGGGTTTTGTAGCTGTTGGTTAAACCGATTTATAGTGTAATGAGGGCCGTGAACGAATATATTAGGAATAAATGATTGTCAGAAATCGAAATGCTATAGTCGATTTGAATGAAGTTTGTTTGAAAAGCATAAAATTACATTTACGGTAAGGTGTTGATGTTAATCCACGCCATTACTAACTTTATTGCTTAACGACAGTTATTAAACTTACCTTAATAGGTATTTTATATAGCAGGTGTCAATTCTTATAAACGTATATTTTTGTATTTCTGTTTGCAATATACGAATGAACATTTAGCTTGTATATTTAATCTTCAAACTGCTTAAATATATTAAATATAGAATTAAAATCGACGAATTGCAGCTCCATTAAAAACGGTCTTAGTTCACGTAAGTATAAAGTGAGTATGAACTAAATAATAAAAAAAATGTGTTCATTTGTGTGTAAGTTAAAGTGTTTTGTTTCTCCGAGTTGGATGTATACATTGCACAAGTATACATCTAACTCAAAAAGAAAATGTGATAGTTAGAGTATACCTTTCGTTCGTCGTATAACGAAATAATGTAATATGAACATTTTAAAAGGTTTAAAAAGTATTAATTACCAACAGAATACGTTAGTAAGATTGAACATAACCTAATTAACTAATACATACACGTAATTGAAACGGCTACATACGTGAACCATTAACACTTGCGTTCTAAATTGGCAATAGGTCATAAAATCCGTCGGTTTCCTTTTAGCACCTCAAGTTACAATTGATTATTGAAACTTAACAAAGGACTTGAGCAGCTGCATTATTAGTTCCCTTTTGTGTTGGCGATTTATTAAAATTTAATAACTTCATAACTTCCATTTTGTTAAAATATAGGTCCACGTTATGGCTACTGTTTCACTCGGCGTTTTAATTACTTTTTCATTTTAGAGTTGCTCCGCTAATTGTTTGTTTGTTTGTTTTTTCTATTGAAATATCGAACGGGCATTCCAACCCAACATCAAATGTGTTAAATGACAGGCAAGTAAGAAGAAAAGTTAACACAACTTTTTATGTTATGTAATAAAGCGCGTATTTGAAATGAAATAAAATATCTTCATTTTGCATAGGCCTACAACTATACTAACATAACCGTCAGTTACAATTTTTTTCTAACACCACGGTATGGGAACACGATCTCAACTGAGATGTTCTTGCAAGAATATCAGCGGATTTGTCATTTATTCATATATAAGTACTTGTTAGGGTTATAACTTGTCTACAATCCTTTTTATATCTCAATGTTGGACAGCAATTCTTATAGCAATTTGAAAGGTGAACGGTAAGGTACCATCTCCGCATATATTTCTAGCGTGAAGAAATCCCGACGTTTCGGTGGAAAAGTATAATTGCCTATAAGTTGACTATCTTGATCGTCGAGAGTGACTATGCATCTGTGGGTTGATTCAGATAGAACTCTTGTTCTATATGAAGTTGTTACTGATGGCCATGGCAGGTAGTAACTACTTACCATAAAGTAGTTTTCATGTTTGTTTGCCATTCAAACTTAGGTATATCAAACTGCTCCATTTCAACTTGAGGAAGGAAGATACAGTTAATACCAGTGACTGATGTTTACATACCACATATTGTTCAGTAAGGCTTGGTCGCTTTTATCCAATTATACCGATACTAGTGTCGCGTACCCTCTGAAGGACGAAAGCATAGTTAACATTTGAAAATTTTGTTGTTTAACTTTGTAGACTAACGATATCTATGTATGTTTCATTTCATTTAAATACGTTTTATTTTATTTATAAATATATATAAATACATATAACATAAGGAAACCTAGTGGGGTAGTATGCGCGCAGAGAACAACTCCGTACAAATACATTATCATACAGAGCGATCTGGTTATTTTGCCGGTTTCTTTATGTTAAATAAAGAATAAAATCAAAGTTGAACATATCATGCATTTCTCATGAAAGCTCCGCCTTTGCTGACTAATAGAGCAGAAATCTTGGGAATCGTTTGTATCAGATGCACACACTGTAGCTCCGCTTAACTTCACATGATCATTCGGCCGAAGGCAAAATGACTAACTTAATATTTTCCTCTTGTAAGTTAAAATTACTGTTTTTAACTTTGAAATGAACTAATGTACAGGCAATTCTCTACATTTTTCAACGTGACTCTACCCTATATTGGGTATAAGCGTTTTAAGGAAAGTCTGTTAAACGGTTTTAAATAGTTTTAGGTAGCGTAATTATATTTCAGCAAATTTTATTTCAACATAATTATGTAGTATGTACTTATATAAATATTTATATAGTATTATTAGTATACATATAAAATATTAGAAGAAGATAAAAGAAGAGCAGTGATAGCTTAATGGTTGAAACTCGGTCTTTCAATAGAGGGTCCGAGTTTCAAATCCCAGGCACGCACCACAGATTTTTCTAAAACGATGTGCGTATTAGAAAATTAATGATCACTGCTTTACGGTGACGGAAAACATCGTGAGGAAACCTGCACATCTAAGAGTTCTCTAAAAAAAAGAGTTCTCAAAGAGTGTGTGAAGTCTACCAACTCGCACTTGGCTAGCGCGGTGGACTAAGCCTAAAACTCTCTCATTCTGAGAGAAAACCCATGCCCAGCAGTGGGACAATAATAGGTTGATGATGATAGAATATTTGTATCCGTTTTTCATACTTCGACATGTTTACCAGTTAACAACATTCTTCATTAAAGTTTTTTTATTGTTGTTGTAGTTACATTTTAGTTACGTTTTTGACGGATAATATTAGTAACACTCGAAATATATAGATAAAAATTCATAAAAAAAATAAGCTGGATAATTTAACATAACTAATTACCTCTACGATCTTAGAATAAGTAGAGCTAAGAGCGCCTTTCAAGACAGTTGCTCGCTTCGTAAAAAGTGCCTTAGAATTCAGGCAGATGGCGTTGATCAATCAGGTTTGAAGGACAAACATTTGCTCATATAATATTATAATATAACCTGCTATTGAATCAATAGCTATATAATGTAAATTTATTTATATATTACAAGTACCTACAGTTAATATTTATCATCTAGCCTAGTGCTCCGAGGGTGAAAAAAAAGAAACAACTCTAAATTGTAATATAATTATTAATTAATTATATATAATTGCTGATGACGGAATAGATGGATTTTAATGAAATAAAAACTAATTTATACCTAAAGATATATACTCCTAATATGATGCCTTTAAATTGAACTCAGTTATTTTAGTTTAATGCGTTTTTAACACATAAACAGAACAATATTCGAAAAATTATAGAACGATCTATTATTATAGTTTCTCAGTTCTCTACGATTCGTTTTTTGCAAATATGTACCAATGTTCAGATACGCGGAATTTTTTATTATATATAAGGTTTATAAACTAGTTAGAATCAAATTTAATATTTAAACAATAATACGGAAGAACAAATTTAGACTGGAATATTATCATAATATGCACTTTTCATCCCCAAATTTGTGCAAACAGTCGTATAAAGAAATATTATTATTCTATAAGATGCGACGTAATAAAAACATCCAAATGTTATGTAAAAATAGACCGGAATCCAGTTCGTCTATTATTTGAACTTGATTTGAATATCAACATTTTACCGTGCAGCTCAATTACGAGTGTCATTTATCTCAGTCAGTCTTCATAACTTTTGACAGAAGAATATTTTTGATACATCAACTCTGTTCTGTTTCAATTCAGTTTTACTTGACCTTTTATGCACAATTAATCTTAGTTTTTTATATATAGTGCAACTATTATAAAAGAAAAAAAAAGATTCTTTCTACACTCATAGCCCCACACTAGGCTTTTCCTGTGCCATGTGTATTCGTCTTTGTGTGTCCATGGCACCCATGTGGGTGCCATGGACACACAAAGACGAATACACAAACATCCAGACCTAGAACAGAAATCTAAACTCATCATTCAGATGCCTGTCTGGCCGGGGATCGAACCCGGGACCCACTGCGC
>DWNE01002720.1:0-18111 GCA_018249875.1 Cecropterus toxeus | reverse complement strand
AGGGGCGCTGCATGTATGGGCAGAAACAAGACTCAATCTTGTCTGGAAAAACAAGACAAACTCGTACTAATGGTACACAGATACTCATTACCGTAGTAAACACCACTGAAACGGGCGAAGTAGCGGGAATAATCTAGTATACTATAAAAAGTTAAGAATGTGTACAAATTTGATTATTGAACTGTAATAGAATACTGTAATATAATAGAATTGACTGTATTTTTTTCATTTCTAATTTCTAATTTATTGCAAATTTACTAATGTCTCTTTTACTTTTAAGACCTGCGTAACCTTCGTATCTTATAAGTCGTGAAAAATAGAAGAGATATTTTATAACAAAAGCGTCCGTGACGCCCTCTATACGTACTTTCGTCCTGCGTCCTGACACGACCCTTAGCCGACCCTTACGAAAGTAAGTCAGTGGAACATTGCAAACAGGGTTGGATCTTGTTAGGGACTCTATTCTTGGTAATGGTATTACAATATCAATATTTATTCAGTAGGATATGCGGCGTAGTTTCTTGTTAATAATTCATACATCGTAAGTATTATTTCTCTTGAAATTTGGACTTGAACTATGCTGTTTTAGTACTTTTTAAAAGAAATTAAAAAAAAAAATCAGTTATTATAATTCTCAAAATTGTACAATAAATAATTTGACTTCTTTTAATGAAATCATAAAATACAAATTAGGTAACTATGTACATGTTGTTCCAACAATTTACTTAAATTAATTTCATTAAATTCAAATTGCATCTGAGAGCTACTTACAGCTCTTTTCTTAAATCTCTCTATAACGTACATGTACTGCAAATAATAGTACTATTTCAATTCTAGGGATATTTGTATAATAGCGTTCCCAGTTTTCCGAGAAGGTAAAGCTCTATCCATCATCGGACTTTTCATAACTTGTATTATAAATCATAATTCAGTTTTATTCACAGTTGATAAAAAACAAGGATTTAGCAAGGCGGTGTCAGATTAACTTATCGATTGCTATCGTCCTCAACATGACAAGCCAGATTTTTATACCTATCGTAAAATTATATTTTCCGTTTCCTCTAAAAATACTAGTCATGACATTCGGTATACAATTAAAATTCATACTCAGATAATAGAAAACAGTACAGATGGAGTGTATCATGCGTTTTTATTATACATTGAAATGTGCTGCAAGCGTAGACGATTATATCGATTTCATAATACATTATAGAATAACACTTTGTACGCATGTACATAAGTATATGATTTTGACGAAGATCGTAATGCCCAAATATTATCTACTTAAGTATATATAAATGTTATAGTACTTGTTTTAACCTTTTTCATTTATTATGTTTAAGCAGTTGGGATTTCTTTCTTAAATAATTTATTTCAACCATCTTTCGTCTTTTAAAATACTGAAATGCGTTTATTGTATCACAATTAACAAGTAATTGTATAATTATATCACTTTGACAATCAAGTTTGCACGTGGAAAGACAATAATATCTGTAACCACGATTTTGGTACCAATTTTAAACGGCTTTTGTTCTCAATGCACGGACATCTAAACATTAATTCGAAGCAAATCGTTATCTGGCGTCATTGTGAACACGTCATCTGTCTTTGTTTTATCTCAGACCGAAAAGTAAGTGGCAATATAACGTACATTTATTACCGACTATAATATTAAAATTGCTAATTGCGGCACACAGTCGTAAATGTAGACATTGACGTTTTCAGTTTGAAACTGATATTTGAAACGGTTACAAACTGATATTTGAATATCATATCGATATGTAAAACAGTTTTCTTAGTATCTTAAGATTCGTGAAAAATACGAAAGATATTTTATAGTAAAAGCGTCCGTGTCGCCCTCTATCTTAAGGTAGTTTGCGTAACCTTATTATAAGTTAACCTTAAGATAACTTATTTTAGCAAAAAATCGAAAAATTCACGCGTTTTGACTATAACTTTCATTCATCGCCACTTCTTATGTGATTGTTGTTTTTTGTTGGATAGGTAACGGTTGCCGATACATATCGAGTGTACCGATATGGTACGATATTTAATGAAAACAGTTTTTATCTTATGGTATATCGGCCCTAGTAAATTGGTATTTACCGCGGTGTCGAGCGCTAGATTCGCTGAGTTACGGCGAAGCGACGTGAAATGTCATCGCTCAGAATGCAACCTTTTGATCAGCCGCCATGTGGCCGGGTGTGGCAACCGGCAAGGTTGCACTTTAATGATGATACGAAACTCAAATTAAAATGTATGTGTGTTGCATTTATAACAAGATTTCAAAGTTGTGAGAAGCTTCTACTAAATCGCTTGGGTTTTGCGGTGCAATGTAGACTGAAACTCTCTATCTCTGAAGTCCGTGCCAAACAGTGGGACAATAATTCGTTGACGAACATGTTGTCAACCTCTTTACATTACACGTGTATAATTGAACCTTTCGACACTAATAAAGCCTACAGTAGTAATTCGTATGTGGGAGCTAAGAACTTGCAAAGCCAAATAAAAACATAGAGATACAAAATATATTCACGATTTTTTATCAAATTTCAAAAAAATATTTTTACAAAAGGTTTTGTATGGTGATTTTCTGTTTGATTGGACAGATATTTAAATTTTATTTAATATTTCAAATCTGTACTAATATATGAAAATGAGTTGGTGTGTCAGTTTGTGAGTCTATCATGCAAGAACCACTGGTCCAATTTACATGAAATTTTGTGTGTGTAGCTTATTTACCTTCTCAACTTATAGGCTATTTAGATTTCGATGTTTTGACAATATATAAAGAAGGCGTATTTTTATGTCCAGTAGCGAAGTACGGAGTAGGTACTTTAGTACTTAACAATGAAACTACTTATGTTTCTATATATAGGGTCATCTTTTTAAAGCTTTGATATTGTTGGAGTCCAGTCTATTCATAGCCCCTTGGGATAAAATAAGGTGCAACGGATACATTATTTTCCCTTTTCAGACCAGAGTTACCCATTCTCACGGCATTGTATTGGCATTATTTCAATGCATTCAGTCTGGACCTATATTTTTTATTGCTTAAAGAGGGATGAAACCCTTATTATTCATGCGATATGAAATTGCAATCCAGCTCAATAATAATTTTATTGTTTGTCTCAGACTAAGAAGCCTGAGAACTTACAAATTTTTGTTATTTGTATACTCTGAGAACTTCTGCTTAACTTTGTTATTCATCCATCCATCTATTAGTATTTCGAGGTCCATTGTTAGACATAAGCTTTCCCTACATGGCGCCACTCCAACTGGTCCTGTGCCTTTTGAATCCAACTTCTTCAGGTCATCGGTCCACCTGGTCGGGGGACAACCTGTGCTCCTTTTGCCTAAACTTTGTTATCATTTCGTAATGACTTTTGCGTTTTAACATATTCAATGTCACTATGATTTTCACGAATGTTTTTCTGAAGCCGACGATTTTTTATCATAGTACTTGAACGCGCCTGGCGTGTTGCTGGCTTGTAAAATTTACAAGAACACACGGGGCGTGAAGGCACTGAATGTGTTAAAGTGCCGGATTGTCATCCAAAATCGACCATACATTTTTTTTATTTATTTAAATATGAAGTAGCAAACGAGCAAGCAGCCCACCTGATGGTAAGTGATTACTACCGCCCATGGACATTTGTAAGCAACCTCATATAGAACACTTCTATATGAAGTCTATCACATATGCGTTGCTACTCCCAAGGACTACGATGGTCGCCTCATATAAAAGTGAGCCGGCAATCACATCCTTCCACCGAAACGCAAGAACTGCTTCACGCTAGAAATAGGTGTGGCGGTGGTACTTCCCCGGTCGAAATACATTGGTTCTACAATCTGGAAAACTTCTGTTCGATGTAGAGTTGGTTAGGTCGGTTAAAGACTAACATAGACTGCATGTTCATTTGCTACTTTATTCTTCGTGTTATAAAAATGCATGATATTTACAAAAAAAGTTTACTATATTCATATATCAGGGGTCCGTACGCAAAGTTTAAAAACGGAACCCTACTAATAATACTTCGCTGTCCGTCCATTCGTCTGCCCGTCTGTCTGTTACCAGGCTGTATCTCATGAACCGTCATAGCTAGACAGTTGAAATTTTCATAGGTTAAGTATTTCTGTTGCCACTCTAACAACAAATATTATTTATTGAGCACACAATAATTACAAACACCAATATCAGGTAGATTAATTGACCATTCAGATATCTGACTGGGGTTTGAATCCGAACCTTATTAAACTCTTACGATATTTCATACAGATTTAAGGGTTTTAATAAGAAGTATCTGGTGCATGATAATAAACTGCATATAAAATTTGTAAAGGATTTACATAATAAAAAGTATATTGACGACAATATGAGTCATTTAATATATGGCTTCTCCCTTTCAGTCAGTGGTTTAATTAAATTTGAAACATTCCGTGCGGTTCGATGTGTATTTATAATGGCGATACTGCCCACAGTATTTTTTATGTAATTATGATGATACAAGCCACCGAGCAGTGATAGTCTAATGGTTGAAATTCGGCCTCTCAATCGAGGATCCGGGGTTCGAATCCCAGGCAAGCACCACTGATTTTTCTAAAATTATGTGCGTATTAGAAATTGAATTATCACTGCTTTACGGTGAAGGAAAACATCGTGAGGAAACCTGCACATCTGAGAGTTCTCGTAAGAAAAAAAAAGAGTTCTCAGAGGTGTGTGAAGTCTACCAATTCGCAATTGGCCAGCATGGTGGACTATGGCCCAAAAATCTCTCTCTCTCTCTCTCTCTCTCTGAGAGAAGACCCGTACCCAGCAGTGGGACAATAATGGGTTGACGATGAACTACCTTAACACATACTTCATCCATAGTTATCATAATGTCACGGCGCCCTTCAAACGATATAATTCACTTTGCAACTCCCTGCCAACTCACACTTGTTTAAGAAACTCGTGAGGGTCCGAATTTAATCAGAAGGAAAATGAGTGGAGGAAAGGTATCCAATTTCCCCGACAACGGTGACAAAGGGTAGTTCCCTTGTACTGTGTTTACATGAACGGTTTGATGTGTTCAGACGTTTCGATGTTGATAGTGTGACGTGAAACTGGGGATTGGTAATACGATACCTGGGTTTCTAGGTATATGATATCTTGAATGTAATGTTTATTAGAATAACAATTTTCGATACCTTTAACAATGTTATTTATTTAGGTTAAACAAATCTTGGGACAGGGAAGAAAATAGCTAACACGGGACGCCTGGCAGATGTGAAATATCGTGTTCGTAAAATGCATACAATACAAGATTGCGACAGGAACTAAATATATGGCATAATATAAAAAACGCCATCTACGAACAGTACCTGCACGAAATCGAATTTACACCGCAGTCCGCTTAGTTTTGTCCAATACTTAATAGTTCCAAAAATATATAACAGATGGCGCTAAAATACATAAAGGCGAGCATCGCCAACTATCAGGTTTACTTGCGCCTATACATGTTTCACATCAAAAGTAGTCTGTTGAATATTATAAAACTTACTCAAATTCAAACATGTATGAGAAATATTTAATTGGACACAATACTGAGTAAAGTTCTGTCGGACCGTAATAATCAATATCTTACCTACAACAATTATTTTTTTACTATTAAATTGAATTGAATTGAATCTAACTCTTCTTAACTTACTTCATATTCTTCACTGTAAAATTTAAAAAAAAAAAATTGACGTTGTAAAAAAGTTACTTAAGTTAGATCTACACAATACTAATTTATATTATTTTTTGTTTCAGGGACGATTTGGCTCGGATTACCAGCAAGGCACCAGATCACGCGCAAGGGTGAGTAATATAGTAATTATTTATCAATCAATGTAAACTGCTTCGTGACACTTGTTAGATGTTCACCGATTATGGGTGATAAAAAAGTTTCATCGATATCGTGATTATCGATATCAAAGTGATTCCAAATGGTACCTGTAAGATAACATACGTTGCTTGGTTGCTAGAAAATTTGGCAACACACTTCCGCGTATTTTGATTAGATCAAGTTTCATCGGATCTAGTTCTGCAAAAACGTGAAAAATCAAATGACAGTTTTCTTAACTGTAGTGAAGTTGTTACATATTTATTCAGCGCTGGAGTTACCGCAGCTACACCTATTTGCTTTACTATTGTATCCTTAACTGACTGATGTGGTGCAGAAAAATAGAGATGTATACTTGTCACGTATATTTGGCAGTTGATAAAGATGTTTGTAAAGATATACGAGAATGATTGGATAGGAAAGATAGCACTGCCACACCTAGTTTTATTGTTCACAAAAATAATGTATATTTACAACTTCTACCCGACTTTCTAATATAAATGACATTGATATATACACGCTATATAATACCCGCTATGAATGTCCTACAAATCGTGTTCTTCTTGTGAAGCGCTCTTCGCGACATCTGTCGGCTTAATTAGAGGCAGAGACCAAAGAGCCGTCTCTTGTATGAGATTTTCTAGTTTCCCCGCTTTAAAATGAAATAAAACTCCCCACTCCGAGCTTCGTATTGTGACCTACATGCTACTAAGCGCTAAGCCTTCTATACAAATTAAATTACTCGCATACAAATGGCCAAATAAACGTAGAAAATGTCTGGAGCGTTTTGGAGTTTGAGAAAAATTTTACATGTTAAAGAGCGGAATGAAAGAGATTGCGCAAAATATACTGTTCATTGAAGCCGTGTAGAATGTGGAAGCACAGTTTGCTAGAAATGTTTTGCTCTTGATAATATCTAAGATGGAGAGAATGTACTGAAAGTGATTGGTTTTGGATCTGTTGTGACTACTTTCTTTAAATATAGCTTATCTCAAATTTCGAGTATTAATATGAATCATATGATGCGTGTAAACTTTAGTCTTGATTTGACTAGAAATTTTCCCAAACCTAATTCCTGCCAAATCCTAATGTCTCTGTTTTATGATAAAATCCATTTGTTTTTATCATTATTCCCTAAATGTGTACGAAGAAAAAAATAATGGTGCCGATCTTAAGGAAATATTTATTCAAGCTCTTTGATACTGATAAAGTGTGTAAACACATTCAATTCCAACTTACTCCTCAGTAAGCAATATTAGTAATACTATTCTATCCGCGCCTCTTATGAAATAGTATACTAATCGAATTTACTATACATTATGTGTTCTATTCGGTTCTTGTTCTCTTTATCGTTTAATTTGTCTATACGTTGCGTTTTTCATCAAAAAGTAACTGTTTATTAAACTGTATATTGAAACATTGTAATCGTTTATACAAAATTCCTCGTTAAATTAAACTGTCATTGCCTATAAACAGCTCCATCACAATCACAAGATTCACAAACATATCCCGAAGTAATGCCAAAAACATTACTTTTTCACCATCACAAAAGATTTCCAATATGCCTTAGAAGCTTTGGGTTAAGCTTGAGTCGTTGTATAAGCAGCGAACCGAAAAATTCGGTGCCTGAATTTCAATACCAATTTCGCCATGCTAACACACGTACAGAGGCCTTTAATCTTGCCTCTAATTAAAGCGGCAGATGTCGCTGCTGTTGCCAATTTATTAGGGAAAAGACCTCGGCGATTTGTGGGGAATACGTGAGGTTGAACATCTTACCGTGCTCTTATGTACACATCATGTGTGCCTGAATGTGTAAATATCTGTCTTCTGCATGTAGAAAATCAGCAAAATTCTAAAGCAATCGATATTGAAATTTACCCTCAACGTAACATTAACGTTGAAGAGAGCTTATTTTTTTTATATCAAAGTTCTGAAATTGTAAGCGTCCAATTGTAAGCGTTTTGTAAGACTTAATTGTAAATATTTGTTCGTAACAAATTATTATAATATCTATTACGTTTTTTAGGGTTTCGTACCCAAAGGGTAAAACCTACTACTGACACTTTTCATCTGTCTGTCACCAGGCTGTATCCCATGAACGGTGATAGCAAGACAGTTGAAATTTTCACAGATAACGTATTTCTGTTGCCGTTATAACAAACAATACTAAAAACAGAATAAAATAAATATTTAAGGAGAGCTCCCATACAAGTCACGTGTTTTTTTTTTCGTTTTTAAACGACAATGTCACGAAACCCTTCGAGCGTGAGTTCGACTGAGGGAATAAAAGCAAATATAAGACTTAAAATTTTCGCTGATTAACTATTTTATTTACTGAGCTATTATATCTTCAAAATTTCATAAGCTACAAAAAACATGTACGATTTCAAATGTTGTCAATCGGGATATATTTCTGAATCCCACAGAATTGTGTTAATAATTTCTAAAATTGAGGAAATGATATCATTTGAAATAAACAAAACTATTTAAGACTAAATGTACTAATATACCAATAGGTTTGGCCTCTTATACGCCAAATGTACCTTTATAACTTTTATGTAATGTTTCTTTTAAAAAGTAATTAATTTGCGCCAAAGCAACAGTAACTGTAATCCTCAAAATTTTTGATTCACTCTATAATCGAATCTAATTTGTTGGCTACGTGGGGAGCGCAAACAAATGATACGATAACCAATAAGCCAATGTAATTAACCACGAAAATCCGCCGCGACGCTCACTTCGCCACTCCACCTGAAATTATGACGAGGGTTTAATTCGAAGTCTCGCATCCCTATAAATCACACCTGGTAACGTAGGTTCGTTCGTGTATAGGGTTGCTACGTAATAAATTATCTATATAAGAGCGAAAGGTAACGCTTCCTGTACCTGATTTAGCTACCCTCCGCTACTTCACGGAACCGGCTTGAGCAGCCATTGCTCGTCATCACACTTCGCTCCACCCTCAATCCCGACTCACCGTGGACAGAGGGTATCCCAAGACCTCGCTTCGCCCTCACATCTCGACTCACCGCAGACAGAGGGCGACTAAGAAGGTGCTTGTACGCGAAGACTTCACAACTGCGGATTATATCGACCTCCGGTCTGAGCAGGGGGTGATGTGGCGACCTCCCGCTACTCAACGAGAGATGACGTCATCGTATTCTGAAACGCGCTATCGGAGTTTTCTCAACATTGTGCATATATACAAGTTCCGAACAGAGACTGTTGGAGCTCGGCCGCTCCCCAGGCACGATCACCTAGCCTGGCGGGAGATCTCCCTTTGCCAAAATGGTATACAAATTAGTCCTAAAATAATACATTATTTGCGAAAGGTGTTTTTACTATGTGTTATGTTCTTAAAATAGTTTTTAGTAAATTGGTCTCTAATAGAAGCTGCATGGCATAGCTAGTGAAAATATATAAATATTAAATAAGAATAATAAATAAGAATATATTAAATAAGATTAATTATCAAATAAGAGTATAAAATGCGTCATCAAAATTAGTCTCTGGATGAGCTCCTAGAATGCTGGCTCAATTCGCTGCCGGAACGTACAATATTTTTTCCTAAAACAACAAATTTTTGCAAATTGCCAGAAATGTTATTTTTCTTCAAGCAGGCAACCCTGCTCACGTATAACACAACCTTGAAACATACCAGTCGAAACGGAACCCTAAAGCCGTTGATTTAAGTCGGCGAAGAGCGCAGAGCAAATACATCTCATAATGAGAGATTGGTTACATAAGGAATTAATGCGTCCCCAAAGAAACGGCCTCTATTGATCGAAATGTTCCGTTATAACACGATACGTCCCTATTGGATAATCAAATTTGTCGCTGGGACACATTTTTGCAAGCGTTTTGAAGTGAATATTTCTTTAGGCGTTGAGCACTTTTTGGGTGAACAAAGATAATGGAATTCGCGTTATTGTCACCGAATGGTTTCCATAACTTAAATACTGTGTATTTAATGTATATAGTAAATATATGTACATAGATATACCTCCGTGTGGATATTTTTAAGTTTTCACTTCTATGCACAGTTCTCATGACTCATGACTGACTTTTTTACCCGACTACGTCAGAAAGAGGGCGATGTTTTTTCGAGCGTATGTATGTACGTATGAATGTATGTAAATATGTATGTATTTATGTATGTTTCTTTGTATGTATGTCCATTTCTTTGGCACGAGCTACAGCGCAAACGGCTTGACGGATTGTGTCATATGACATATCATTAGAATCGTCTCAATTTGCACAGTGACATAGGATATATAATTTTTGAAAATAGCGCATGGAAATAGAGAAAAATGGAGGGGACTCCTTTTTTTATATTACCACAATATGGGTATCAAATGAAAGCTGGTAAATAGACCTATCTGAAAATATATATTGTAATTCTTTTAGTTGACTAATTTATCAAAAACGTATAAGCGTTGAATCAATTTCCTTTTAAGCAGTCGGGTTTTTTGTTTTAATGTTTTTAACGATGTTACTAGTTATTAACTTATATATTAAAAAAAACACGCTTTCTACACTCATAGCCCCACACTAGGATTTTCTCCTGTGTCGTAGGTGCCATGGGCACAAAGACGAATACACAAACACCCAGACCCAGAACAGAAATCTAAACTCATCATTCATATTTTCATTCATACTGTCTGACCGGGAATCGAACCCGGGACCCACTGCGCGTCAGACCGGTATGGTGACCGCTCCGCCACACGGGTCATATTTGGATATGTGAATAAAATCTTGCGACATATACATATAATACGCAGACGAGATACGGTATAATGAGGTGATTTTTTTTAAAATATATAATGTATGGGCCTAGTTTAAATAAACGCTTGTTCTTAAAATGATAGAAGTTCTATTATAGATGCTTGTGTCGTTATAATTGGTTCGTGGTTCTTGGGTTAAGTTCGAGGCGATTAGTATGCAGGGACGCGCTCGCTTGTTCCAAAACAAGCGTTCCTAACTAGTGATCCTTGGATATCAAAAAGAAATTCTACCTAATTTAAGATAGCTATAATAGGCTATTGGAAGAAAGTTTGTCTCAATTATAGGAGTTTGGGATCCGAATCCTAAACAGGTTGGCTTCGAGATTTCGGTTGTATAGAAATTGATATTTTACATACTTACATTTATCGATTTTCGCGCCATTTGTTATATCCATTGTAGAAACTCTTAAATATGGAACAAAACTAAAAGAGCTGTGTTAGTTCGACTTAGTGTGGGATACTGTTCGCAGATGGCGTTATTTTCAATAAGCTGTATATTTAGTTCTTATGTTTTACGAACACAAAATATTACATGCACGAACACGATGTTTTACGTCTGATAGGCGTCGCATAACGACTATTTATTTCTTAATCATATTGTTTGATACAATCTATGACTCTTCAATATGCTTAAAATCAAGTTGATCTACAGTTACGATGGCTCAAAACTGGTATGACGCAGTAAGCAATGTCCATACCTGTCTAACTCGCATCTGGACCCTTATTTGAACCCTGTTCAAGTAAACATAAACTAAACAATGAACATTTCTATATGTATACATGTGAATATCACTTCTAGTGTATTCAATGTCTACCACAACGCAGACGTCCTAGTGTGAGGCAAGGAGTATAAAATTCATTACACTGTTAGTTTCCAAGCCAAAACACGAGCGTGCTAATGGACGACATTTTATGCGTCATGAATATCACAATATCAGTGCAAAAGGCGTCGTAGTGCCATAACACCCTCTCGTCTTCAAGATCATAATGCATTTTCTTTCTGCTCAAGTTCCAACCGCTTTGATTTGGTTTAAAGAGCGAGCATTAAGAATGAGAACTAACTAAACGCTTACGATTGTTATAATAATACATCATTTTTTTTAACTACTCGAGTAGCAAGCAATTGTACCGTCCACCGACGGTAAGTTATTATTACCGCCCGTGGACATGAGTAATATGAGAACAATTGCTATTGCGTTCTAACTCCTGACATCTAAAGCGCGCGATGCATAGGCGACGTTAGGTGTTGCAAATGTCCATAAGCGATGGTGACTACTTCCCACCACGTAACTCATCGGCCTTATCGTTAGGTAAATATATCCCTTCCCTGAAACGCAGAACTGCATAAGTAAGCATTACAAAGCTTACTAATATATCTCTCAAAATTAGCAAGCTGAATTGGCAATTGGCTTGCCACATCGCTCGAAGGACCGATAATAGATCGGGAAGAAAGGTCATCGAATAGCGGTCACGTTTATGCAAAAGGAGCGCAGGTCGTCCCCCGACCAGGTGGACCGAAGAAGACAGCGAGGAACCATTCGATTCAGAAGGCACAGGACCTGTACGAATGGCGCCATTTAGGGAGGTCTATGTCAAGCAGTGGACCTCAAAAGTCTAATGGATGGGATGGATGGATAGACATAAGCTACATAACTAATGCGTTTTGCGTAAAAGAGACGACGGTTATACACACATTGTTCTTTTTTTCACAAATACATATTACATTTTTAATATGTATATATAAAAACCAGCCTGGGTTCCAGAACAAACACAAAAAGACTTGAGTGATCGACCTTTCTGCAAACATGTTACCTAAACTCATAAAAACCTGTATTTTAAATGACATTAAAACCTAAACTTCTCATTACATTAAAAGACAACTAAAAGATCACAAATCGATAATCGAACCATAAACCAATCAAAGCATCACAGTAACCTTTGAAACGTAATCAAAAGCAAATAAAAAAATAGTGCTACATCACAGAATGGAACGCGCACCTCTGAGGGACCGCTCTCATCCCCCCCATCTTAATTACTAACTCACCCCACGTTATCGGGAGTGCTCCGTAATTATTTCCCTCCTTTATGTTATTTTCCTCTTATCGGAGAAAAAAGGGGGGCAAATTCAATCATAGACGGACCATGAGGTGAATAATTTTGATCAAAGGCTGCCTCTTATAATAACTGACGACGTCTTTTCTGTAATTAAGGGTGGTATTGAAAGGATTTGTTGTACTGGCACTATTTAGACGTAGTTCAGACGTTGTAGATATTTTTGTAAAATTAGATTTATATAAATCAATAGTCTGGAATTATATTTCGAGTTAGCCATAACTAATTCGGACATATCAGTGTAATCGCAGACTTTTCTGTGATCACAAAGACATACATTTCAGTTTCCCTCGTGGATGATCTAGATTCGAATCCGGGCTCACATTTTTTTATTATTACTATTTCTTGTTGTTGCTCACTTTTTGTTATATGTATATTCTAATGTATAACTTGATTCAATGATCGCCCTCTAATTAGATTGCGATTATTAAATCAAGTAACAAGTCAATCAGTCAGAGAGAAATAGAAGTACGTGTATGTGTGTGTTAAGTTGTGTTCACGCGTCGTAACACATAAGTAATACATAGGTTAGCATACTATTTAATAAAAATAAAACAAAACATAAATTTGTATACAATTTACATACGACAGTAATCAAACTTAATAGTACCTAACCATTTCGCATATACCAAACTACAGCTCTGATACAAGCAACGTAGTAAAATTGTCAGCGTGACGCAGAAATAAGTACAGCGCCATCTAGTTGTAGCGCCGATAACTGCTTTTGTAACGCATTTTTTTCATCGAATTCAAACGAGTATTGTCCATGGCATATTGGAGCGAATACAAGTTGACTTTGATCAAGGTGACCTGTGCTGTAGAAAATCCGCCAATAATAAATCTTGCTATAATCGACTCAGACAGAAATTTGACGGATCCAGAGCTTGCGCTGAAAATGTGCTGCAACGGTAGGTCATCTGTCATCTGGTCGCTGGAGACTTAGGTGTAATGTACGAGGCAACTAATTAATGCGTGGGAAATGCTTTGGATACTTCTTTTGTTTGCGACTTTTTATTTTAAATCAGTTCTATCTTCTATTATGATAAAAATATTTCATCTTCGCCAATGTACTGAGGCTAAAAATGGACAGGGCGTCTGAGGCTGAAATTTGGACAGGTCGTTCCTATTATGATATAGGTACGCGATAAAAAGGTTTTATTGATAATCTACTTCTCAAAGGATTAAATGGAAGTTGAAGGATTATTTAAATGAACAACAGGCTCAAAATATGACAAATTCTATCGCTTATAAAACACCTTAAATGTATCTTCCAACACTTTTTTTATAACAACGAAGTAGAAAGGGTTCTTCCAGAATAATATTTTTTATTAAAATAGAAATATAAAAATAAACACCCTTTAATCAGAACACAAAGACGGTATTCAGTTCAAAGATATTGTACTGACCAGATTAAAACAAAAAAATGTATTAACATCGCGGAGTAACTAGCAAAGAAAATGTGCTTGTAACGAGTTTTTACACGAGATTCACACCGAGCTAGTGATAAATCTAGAGTTTCTCCAACATAATTTATCTAAGATCTCTTATTCGCTTGTACCACCGCGAGAGATGAGCGATATTCTATAAATCATTGCATGTTAGCTACTTTAATTCACAGTAAATGAATATAATTAATATCTACCGTCAATTTGTCACAATTGCTATGTTTTTCTACCTTAAATTAATCAAATTTAGTACAAAAAAAACCTTCAGTATTTATTGACTTTTATATAAAAGCTATATAAAAAAACTGCTAATTTAATAAAGTTTCATCTTGTCGTTTCGTTTCGTGATACATGTATCCAGATCGAAATACTGGCAAAAAGAAATTGAAAATACATACATATCAAAATGAAAATGTTAATAAAATACCTAATTGTGGTATGTAGAAATGAAGGAATGTTTATTTAATTTATAATATCAATATGAAAACGCATCACGCACTAACATTGCTCGCGGTTGTACAAGTCACTAACAAAACAAGGTTGGCAAGGCTCTTGAAAACTCTTACATAGATGCACTAAGTTAGCAGTGAATTATTTGCCTAAAACGCCGATAGTGCTAGATTTATACCTCGCCGCTTTATTTTTAAGATGCCGCTTGTTTTCCACGTTCATTGTGGTTTAGTGCAAGTTTCCAACACTATTTGCTAATGCATCGGGCTTATTGTTTGTGAATCCCACAGAACAGTTTAGTTTGAAACTTGAACAATTGTATCGATGGTGGGATAAAGGTTTCGCAATCATTTCTTTATGGTATCTGTCCGGGTTTAAGTTTGTTAAATTTATTTACATATAAACTTATTATCGTAGAAATATTTTTAAAAACAACACGAAGAGAAGTTTATGTGAAATCGAAAATTTATAGAAGTACTTAAGTTTAGCATAAATTTGGCTACTATTCGAGCACTGTTGATATGTACAATTACAGAGAATAATACTAGAATGACTGTTTAAGTCAATCTGGTCGAGAATCAAACTCTGACCTATAAGGCGGCAGACAGGTAGACTGATCATTGTGCGTCATCAATAAGTAAGCCAAATTTCAACCTGGAGTATTTGGGTAAAAATTTAAAAAAACGATGCCTCAAGATGTATTCGTAAGGAGACACATTGCGATATCAAAACATAAACATTAAAGTAAATTGAAAAAACTGTACCTTATCCACCAAACGTTAAAGATATTCATGAAGGCAGTGTCCACAATGAGCAAAATGTAATTTTCCGAAACATTACAAGCGGTTCTACATAAAGGGGCGGAGTTTGTGCTCGGTTAACTCAAGTAATTGACATTAAGTATGGCCTTCTGGAGGGAAAGCTGGAAATTGGAGTTCTGGTGTATCATTATTACACTGGAATATCTCATTATACAAGTAACTTTTATATCAGTGATATATGTTCTGTGTGTAGCAATTATAGGAATGTTTTAGAACTTTAATTACATTTTACTTATTTTTAGTATCACAAACATACGCTGTGTTATTTATGTATATGTACGTTATTGATAAATACTATGCCTGGCCAATTAAAATAGAATGCAGCACCAGAAAGAATATTGAAAGTAGTCTTAACCCAGCAGTGGGATAGTATAGGTTCATAAAAACTACTCAACGACCAAAATCGCTCTAAATCAATTCCTAGAATTTGATATCTAAAACTTACTTGCAAGTTTTTTACCCTTCATTCCTTCCAGCCCATACGGATATATTTTTCTCAGGTACCACACCCTTCCAGCTAGAACACTGCGGCGCTGCTGGCATTAGACTGGAATTGATGTCGCAGTAGTTCTTCCAGGGTTGAACCGCGACGGGTTCTACTAACAACACACGTACATAAGTGCTGGTCAAAATCATAACCCTGATTTTTGCCTTGCCGTAGTCACGTAAAAACGGCATTTAAAAAGTTCGATTTATATAACTATTTCACATACTTCTAATTACCCGACTGCGTCGTAGCAGGGTTATGTTTTTCGAGCGTATGTATGTTTGTTTGTATGCATGTTCATTTTTTTGGCATGCCTTACAGCCCAAACGGCTTGACGGATTGTGAGGTATGACATATCGTTAGAATCGACTCAGCTTGTATAATGACATAGGCTATATAATTTTTAAAAATGGAAACCTAGAAATTGAGGAAAAAGGGAAGGAAAAGGGTTTTTTTATAGGATCACAACAATATGGGTATTTAATGAAAGCTAGTAAATAAAATAATAATAATAATAATAATAATCTAAAAAAATATATATATTGTAATAGGTTTGCTTGACTATATTAACAAAACGTCATATAAGCGTTAAATTAAATAACAAAAATTTCGTTTTAAACAATCGGGTTTTTTGTTTTAATGCTTTTAACGATGTCACTAGTTTCAAACGCTCCTGTTTTGGAATAAATAATATATAACAAAGGTCGCTTGGTCTTTGTACTTTACAAAGTAGATACTCTTAAGAGTATTTCAACGCGAGTTTCGTTTCAATAGTTCCCAGAAATTGAAAGACAGTTCAATTAGAAGCCCTAAAATTGGAGCTTTCGAAAAATAGAGCAAAAGAAAATTCCAACGACATTTTATTTTCAGTAGAGTGAAAATAAAGACTGTGAGATGAAAGCTTTTGGTAAATTTAATTTTGAATTATATTTTTGAAGTGGTTCTTTTTATGGGGTGCGGCGTGAGGGATAAAACGTATTTTGGTATAACGCCGCAAGAAATAACAATGTTTCAAAGTTTATATACATATATAAAAATATTTATTTATTTATTTTATTAATATGAAGCAGCTCACCTGGTGGTAAGTGGTTACTGCTACCCATGGACAATTGTAAGAACTGAGATGGTCGCCTCATATATAAGTGAGCCGGCATCCACACCCTTCCACCGAAACGCAAGAACTGCTTCACGCTAGACACAGACGTGGCGGTGGTACTTCCCCGGTCGAACTACACTGTTTGTACCGCCTGGCATACACCTGGCATATATACAATGAAAGCTCAATTATACAAATGGATCAGTGGATTCCATCAGCTTTTGAGATCCACTGCTGGACATGGTCCTTCATTAATAGCCGGAGACGGAAAAAAATATATTTCATGAATGTGCAAATCTGGAAGCTTGAGTTAGGTTAAGCGTTTACAGTTATTTCGCTACCGCGCAGTATGCGATATATGCAAAAAAACTCAAAAATATGTTTTAGGCAATTCGAAATTGTTTACTATATCTTCTTTTTCCTGAAAAAACATTTTCTGAATATTTTTTTTGCAAACATTTGGAGGGATATAGGATAGGATTTGGAGGGATAACAGTTTCCGCTTATAGGTTACTTAAATATAAAATAATCCCCTGCCATTACCAATAATTATAATTTTATTACTTACAACGATCAAATACCAACTTGCTGAAGCACCCGTACTTCGCTACGAGACAAAAAATTGGGTTTTACTCGCTAACTGTTGGAGGTAAATGAAAAGTTATAAGGACCTTTCTGATAGGAAATTAAATGTTATCCTCGTGTACAGTTTGCTATTTTTAGCCTTCTCTTTTTATTTTAAATGAAAATATTTAAGCCTGAAACCAAAAGGTGAAGTGACGACACTAAAATAGACACCATCTTTAAATAGCGAGAAATATCTAAATTAAAATTAGCCTATAGAGTGACCAGTTAAATAAGTTACATCTATGCAAATTTTCATGTATCTCATCATCAGTAGTTCTTGCGTGATTGAGTAACACTGAGACACATTTGCCAAGTGGTAGAACCCATGGAGTTCGACCGGGCAAGTACCACCGCCACACCTATTTCTAGCGTGAAGCAGTTCTTGCGTTTCAGTAGAAGGGTGTGGTTGCCGGCTCACT
>DWNE01002719.1:0-18111 GCA_018249875.1 Cecropterus toxeus | reverse complement strand
GGACATTTGTAAGCAACTTCATATAGAACAGGGGTTCTATATGAAACCGACCACAGATGCGTTGCTACTCCCGAGGACTGAGATCGTCGTCTCATATAAAAATGAGCCGGCAACCACACCCTTCAATGTTTAAAGGAACATAGATCTTTACTTTATTTTTTAAATAAAAAATATAGGTCTCCGTCTTATTTACCCAAAAAAAAAATGCAACGTAAACAAAAATATTTTCTTAGCACCTTCACACATAAAAATCACTAAAATCTCTAAATCATATCGTACAATAATGTTCACATAGACAAGAAAAATTTAAGAAAATGACATTCTCATTATTCGTATTCCTCTCTTTCGTGAAGAGAATAACGAAAATTCGTCGAAATCCAACAAAGCGCAAACAAAGTGCAACGACAACCGGCCAACAGCAAAAACGTGATGAATGAATTCAAAGAAATATAAAGCGCAGACTGCTCGCAGATAAAAATCGCCGGCGGGTACGAGCGGAACGTAAGGCGCCTCGCACACGTGGATACTTTGTATAGACGTAAAAGCTGACAACGTACTAGTAACATTTTTAAAAATAGTAAAAAAAAAACCCCGACTGCGTAAATTTTTTTTGTTCATAATGATATATATTAAATTTAACGCTTATATGAGTTTTCCTAAAATAGTCAAGTAAAAGTATTATAATCTATGTATTTGTAGATTGGTCTATTTACTAGCTTTCAGTTGATACCAATATTGCCGCGACGATAAAATAAGTTGTACCGCCCCTCTTTTTCCTCTGTTTGTAGGCGCCATTTTTAAAAATTATATAGCAAACTGAGATGATTCGAATGATATGTCACAATCCGTCAAGCCGTTTAGACCGTAGCGCGTGCCAAAGAAATGAACATATATACAAACATACATACATACAAACGTACATGCATACATACATACGCTCGAAAAACATTACCCTCCTGACGCAGTCGGGTAGTAATCATAATATATGTATACAAATAAATTCGTCTTACATGTCGCTAAGACACTCAGAACCAGAAAATGTGTAAACACGTGAGTGGGGCGCCTAAGAGTGAAATGTCGCAAACGGCCATAGACAGATGTATCTGGGGTTCATTAGTGCGAAACGGGGTCTTAAAGTGCTGGATAGGGTTCTGGTTTTTGAGTATATTTAAATTTTGTTGCAACTATAGCTTTGTGGTTAATTATGAAACGATAAACTGATAGGCCTTATGTTTGTCTAATATCTAGTCATCGCCAACCCATTGTTGTCCCACTGCTGGGCACGGGTCTTCTCTCAGAATGAGAGAGTTTAAGGCCACAATCAACCGCGCTGACCAAGTGCGAATTAGTAGACTTCACACATTTTGAGAACTTATTTTTTTTTGAGAACTCTCAGATATGCAGGTTTCTTCATGATATTTTCTGTCACCGTAAAGCAGTGATAAATAATAATAAATTCTAATACGCACATCATTTTAGAAAAATCTGTAGTGCGTGCCTGGGATTCGAACCCCGGACCCTCGATTGTCGTGAATTTATCACTGTCCATGGCATGGTGGCCAACTCCAAATGGAAAACTTGCGATCCATAACAAATACAATTGCCTTATAAATAACTCAGATGCCTTACTTAGTTTTATGGACCAGAAATCATGTCACTAACACTGTCAAGACTTGGTTTAAATCAACAAAATTCAGTATTTATTAGAACATTAGAGAATTTATATATATAACTACTTATATTAAACTATTAAGTGCTTGTGATGTGTGAGTGAATAACCAGTGGACGGGTCTAAGTTCGGTAGAATACCACAAGCGTAAACATACAGGATTAATGTACTACAGTGTATGACCACACATTCGATACATAGCCGGGAATCCAGTGAGATACGCATGCGAAGTCCGTCCTCTATATGCCTGCGGTTCGGATGTTATAGTAATATGCTTGGATATTACATACTTGCACGCTCCTGCCGCAATGAAGGAACGTGATGCTTAACCATGTTGTACAAAATAGTTTGAATCGTCCTACTATGGTAATAATAACGCTTTGAACACACACACACATATACGCTTTCTACACTCATAGCCCCACACTAGGATTTTCTTCTGTGTCGTGGGTGCCATGGACACTCAAACACGAATACACAAACATCCAGACTTGATCTGATCTTTCTGTCTGGCCGGGAATCGAACCTGGGACCCATTGCTCGTCACACCAGTATGGTGACCGCTCTTCCACGCGGGACGTCGGCTCTGATGTATAGTGGCATTAAAGCCCATACTATGTTTTTCTCTGGTTATGAGTACCATGGAATTGATAGTATTCAAGAGGAACAACTCATCCCGAATTGATTTCATTTATAATTCTTGTTCTATATAACAGGTGACCGTCGGCAACAGTTATCACTTAACATCAGCATACTCGTATTCTTACTCTACATTTCTTATTTATTTTCTTTGTAGTTGTTCCTTTCGGTTCGCATAATTAACTCTTAACTTTGACTTAAGGTTTGACATAATTTCTTCTCTTCTCTTCCCTATTCCCTTTATATCTTATTTTCGAAAATCGATAATGGTATTAATCTGCATCGATATTAGTTATTCCCTATACTTAGTGCTTCATTTGCACGCTTAGCAAATAGTTTATTGCTTTCCGTTTCATTTTCCAAACAGGCTCTGTGTTCATCTCATTTGTTTCCTTCGTTGTGATCTGAACCTTTTTTATTTACATTCGCAAAGCTTTTCCGACTTCTCTCTGTAACGTTTCGTTCGTTTTGTTATTTTTTGTTCTCAATATAAGACAGTAGTGAGACAGATCATTAGAGATTTTTGCTTCTATTAGATGTTTTAGATTGTTAATTTAGTTTCGAATTACATCTATTTTATACAGCGTAGTATTGTAACATTAATTAGCTTTGCAAAAGTATTCTTCATTCCATTAGTATTCCTTTTCTAGTTTATATTGTATCTTCTTTATATTTTATTCAATATTAGCATCAAGAAACAATTCAGTACGTATTGCCCTATGTTACCGCTAGACTAGATCCTGTTGAACATTTGTTTCGCATACGGATTAGGTAACTAGCATAATGCACTCGGTTATGTATGCATACGTACATACATGTATGGATTGACGGTTGTTCTTGCTTCTATCTTAAATAGACACATGATCCAGTTAGTAATTTAGTCCACTTAATGCGTTTAGTAATTTAGTTCAAGTTATAGAATTCAAATGTATGTTAATTATCATTTGCTAATGTATAGAATGTAGGCCAAAATATTTAATCCAATTTGCCAAATTAATTTGTACAAATAATGATATTGATCGTTCCGTTAGTATTAAAATTAATGTACCTAAGGTTTTTGATTATTGATTTATGTTTTCATAAAACTATAAATCTCATTCTTTTACAAATGCAATAATAACCTAGATTTAATTACCAGGCTTTAAAACAGAAATACAAAATCACCATGATTCAGTCCACGCCGGGAATTGAACCCGGAATCCTCTGCGTGTCAGTCCACTATTATGACCACTTCAATCGAAAACCCACATGAAGTCAAAATAATGTTCCTAACCTAAAACCTTTTTGATATATTAGCTAACCGGTTTGACTCGCATCAATAATTCATGAGTCTTAACATCAGCTAATTTGGACGCTTAACCCACTATGTAGATTAAAGTAGTAGTCGTTACTGAACTCAAGCTCGAACTAGCAAGGCGAAGTGATAGGAAGGGCTCCGATATACCATTTATCAAAAAAACCGTTTTCATATCGATATCATACCATATCGATACACTAGACCTGTGTTTTGCAAAGCGTTATCGTTTTCTTGTGAACACATTGTATGCATCCATGCATACAATGTGCGCTAAAAGACCCAGAGTAAATTAAGAAGTGCTAAACTGGTCGCAAAAGCGATGATAGATTTGTGGTTTTCTAATTGCTATTTAAAACCAAATCCTACCTTCTCTACACTCCATCGATAAGTGTGATCTGATTCTTGTACTGTTTGATTGGCTTATCGAAAATAATCATTTTATTAAGTGGGCATGTTAATGTTGCGTAGAAACCAAAATTCTCGAATTTGGCGGTATTCTAAATAAGTTACGATAGTTCAGCGGACATTAAACGATGCCAATGTTTAGGTATAAGCAATTCACAGCGGATGCAATCGGAAGTGAAAACAAAAACCGTTCTTAATCTTATATGCAGCTCGTCTCGCTGAAGGGAAGAGGCGAAACGAATATGTTTAGTGATCGTTCTAAATACGAACTCGGCATCGGTAATTATGTACGCATTTGATAACCATTATGATAACAGTTTTTTATATCGATATCGTAACTGTTTTAAAACTGGAAACTACCATGTCTATGCCGAATCCCGCAGAGCTTTCGTGTTCGGCGTATGAGGAACTTCGTTAATATCATATCCAGAGAGCGGCGTAATTACTCTGTGCGCCTGATTTTCACCAAACATCATTCAGAAAGTTTGCTGTTCAAGAGCTGGATGATTCGCCTAGTTTAATATTACCTTTATTCGGCCTTGTTTTTACTAGTTTGGGTGGTTTTAGTGCGTAGTGCTGCAAAGCTAAAGGACCTACATTCGAACTCCTAATCGAGTCGCCACAAAATATTAGCTCCGAGGGTTAATCGTTTTAGGCTGTAAATATCAGCGTTTAGCTTTTTAAACGTGTAGCACAGTCAAATAGAATGAATGGAAGAAGTCTACGGTAGCTAAACACATTATTAATTGAGGTACGACTTTACCGACTGGATCGAATTGCATAAACTTCAGGTGTTCTCCGCTGAGCGTCATAACTTACCAAGTTATGTAAAATAAGCAATAGAGATTAAAATCATCCTAAGAACTTTAACAGAGAAGATGGTTTTGAGTTAGCGCGACCGTGGACTCCTGTGTTAGGTTTATGTAAATCACAAATAATGCAAAGTTATGTCTTGTGATAGGTTCTATACCTAAAAAAGAAAAACAAACTACACGTAGGTTAAGACGTGAATCTACCACTATTAATCAATTTAATTACGTTTATTTTATAATTTTGTCAAATATTTTGGTTCCTATTAACGTCAAACTAGCAACAAGCAGATAATTTCATTGCCGATACCCACACAGGAGTGCTCCAGCTCGCTCCGGGAACTTCGTAAATTTCATATCCGAGACAAGAGCTGTAATTATGCCTTGATCTCTGCCAAACTATTCTGTTTATACAGAATCATCGGAACAGAACAGCTTGGATACTAATGGAATTGGAACTTGGAAACGGATTCAATAATTGAAGATTCTATTTCTTTTACTTCTGAATCTTCAAGGTTATTTATTAAGTTGTAACTTATTAAGTTGTGTCTAATTCTGCGTACGATTTTTGAACATTGTTATTAGCCTAACAGCAGAACATTAGAATAGGCTCAATTAAGCATTTCAATGATACTAAACTTTCATTCACAAGATTGAAGTAGGAAAAGAGTATGCAGACATCTGATGGCAAGTGGTCTCTTGCGCCTATGGACATTCAAGCATCTTCATGTACAACAAGGGTTCAATGTGGCGCATATAGAAGTGAGCCGACAATCGCACCCTTCCATGGTAACGCAAAAACTGCTTTACGCTAGAGTAGACATAAGTATCGCAGAGGCACCTCGCCAGTAGAACAATACTCGTTCTTGCAAATGTTTATAAATACTATGAGTAAATAATTCTTTATTACATAGTGCTTATAGTGTTAGTGCGATGTGATGCGGTGCGATGTTAGTACTAAAACAAATTAAAGACTCATCGACCTTATTTTATTTAATAATAACTAATTTAGCATATTTGACATTTAACGATTTCTATAGTTCGTCTTGGGTCTTAGATACCTCATCCTCGCCATATTTCTTAAAGCACCAGTTCAAAAATGCCTACGTAACACCAGGTAGGCTGATTCCTGCTTCCAGTGTACTAAGAACATTTTAGTGAATTTGCAATTTTCGTAATCAGCGCCATAATGGTGTTGTTTCATGAAAATATGCTAAACAGTGTTTAAAAACCGGCACGCATAAAGAGTGTCGTTAAAGACAATTAATTAGTTAATCTGCTGATTGCATGCACGCTAAAGTAATTTTTATGGCAACGCCCGTAAAGCACAGTTACGGGCGATACGTGCCCGGGAACCATTTGTATCTCGCCAATACCTCGTATATCATGGTGCCCTAGTAATATCACGTTTGACAACACTAATTATTATGGTCCATTAGGCAAATAACTCTGTAGTGGTTCGGTGGTAAAAATTACGGATATTCGCTCTGGATGTCTGGGTTCCAATATTTTTTGTGATTGCTAAAGATTGCTAAATAGTAAATATAGCTAAAGTGGCATGTAGTGGGAAATAATGGTGTTTTATTTTATATCTAACTAGTATTAGTAACGTAAATATATTTGTTTTGAGGAAACATAATAAACAAGTACAAGGAGCACATAAATAGCAAGCGCCAAGTCTGTTCTCCACTATATTGATGACATTGACAACTTACACACAGCATTAGATGCTGCATGCTCACACGGGCAATTTCACTGCATTTCTGAAAAGGAAAAGGAAACAGGATTATTTCCTTCCGATACTCGAGTAAGTTACTACTCTCGTAAGTTTCATTGATTGTTACGAGGATTCTGAAAGAGATAAGAATCGCTTCAGTGTATTCTAAATTTATCATATTATGTTTGTTTGATAAAATAGCAACGTGTTGTTGTGTCGCTGTACATAGCAATGCACGCGGTTTCATCTGCATTTAATCCTACGCTAATCTTGCTTTATCCGGGATAAAAAGTAGCCTAAGTATCGTATCGAATCGCCCACCATCATTGAAATGGTTTTTATTTGAAGGTTTATAAAGGAATGGCTGAAACAACTTCAGGTGGTTGACATCGGACAGGCGTCAAATGGAATCCATTAAAGGTGCGCTGAACTTATGTTCGCCGAATAATCCTATTTTTACCGAATTTTAAAGGTACGCATAAGTACATCTGTTTGTGATTCTTCATGGGTTTGTAAATTTTGGTATTTGAATGGAATAGGTTTTTCAATACTGATCTTGGGGAGTCGAAAGTGAATTGGAGTAGAAAAGACATGTTTTAAACATATTAAATGTGAATATATGCAATTGTACTAAATATACTGACACATAAACATGTATGTACCATTTTATTCAATAAATTTATTTATTAATGAATATGTTTTAACAAAATATATAAATTAATAGAAATGGAAATATTAACTTTTGTCAAAAGAAATATTATAATGATTTGTATTAATTTTAATAATATTGAAATCATACATCTATTACACATTACTTTAATTTGTTTTTGAATAAAATTTAGAAAAGGAAAAGATTTATTCCTGTTTCTAAATACTTTGTTGCACATTCCGTTTTCAATACTTTGATGTAACTAATCGACTTTTTTATGTCTTATCGTCTGTCACGTGTATGTTTTTATTTGCAAAAACATGAGTATCCGCAAATTATAAGCCGGTTAGGTTCCTGCGTTTTGTGATCCCTCAATTATGAACATCCCGCATCGCTAATTCATCGGGCAAATTACACGGTTCCAAAGCACGAGTTCCTCGAAGTTGTGAGTTTTGGGGAAATGCTACATTGGTCTCGAAAATGAGCGTTGATGCTCAGTTGTTTTGTTTCAGATGATTTCTAAAGGCATGTGTAGATATTATGGTACAACTTATTCAGGGTAGCGAACCATATTGTTTGACTAGATAAAAGTGGTATTGAGCTATATTTGAGATCAGTATTTAAATGTCCCGTGCTTTCATTAATATGTGGACATATGGACTTAATTTATTACAGTTAATTATTTAGATAGGCACTTTAAATGCAAATAGGTCATTCTAAAACATATATATACGAACATATATATATATACGAATTGATTACTTTAAAAATTTTATCGCACAGTTTTATCGCATTGGAATAGCAAACGAGCACGTACTCCATCTGATGGTAATTAGCCACTGCCGCTAATCGACATCTGGAAGCAACTTCATATAGAATAAGAGTTCTATCTGAGATCAGTCTTAGATGCGTTGCCATTCCCGAGGACTAAGATGGTCGTCTGATATATACCGGCAACCACACCCTTCCACCGAAACGCAAGAACTGCTTCACGGTAGAAATTGGTGTGGCGGTGGTTTGGCGGCACTGATTCTACCGTCTGGTACTTACAGGTATATAGGGAAATTAATGAAACACGCCGAAGAAGTAATGAGATACAATCGTGAAAATAATTTGCACGAATATATAAGAAAAGTGGCGTAAGACAAATGGACACTATCATAGAAGTAGCATATTCAAAAATAACATTCCGTTTGTCAGACGGTGTGATATATATGAATGTATTTAAGTATGGAATGTTCGGTACCGTACAAATACATAATTTGTACCCTGTCACACATAATTTATTTTCTGCATGTTTAAATTTTAATTTTTTGTAACAATGTTTGTATCCCTGCTTGGATTCTGCAATAAACACAACTCAAAAACGCTAATTTTGCAAGACAACCAGCTAATACTTAAACATTACTTTTTGTTTATATTTTTTCATGACTCAAGTTAAAAAAATTAGTTACATTCGTTAAAAATACTTTGTTATACATACATCATAATAAGACCTTTTTGGATAAAAATATATCTTTTTATCTTAAAATTTATGATTTTTTGAGTTTGCAAAGCAGCGATATGTACTTTTTTTAAATCGTACATTATTCTGATATTATTGAACTGTATTAATATCAACTTTCCTCGAGGTACGCTATAGGCTATTTAACATCAATCTATGGTTGTTTTTTCTGATGTTGTAGCGGGTGAAGCTGCGTGACGCAACTAGTATCATATAAAGGCAAAGTTATAGTATTTACATCAGTGTGACATCATCAAACCAAGATGTATAGTATAGTTAAGTTGACCGGAGTATTTTTCTTTTTCTGTTAACACTCATAAGGCTTCCCGTCCGAGACTGACCGAACATTGATTGAATTTGTTCTATTCAGATAAGGTGTTGTGTTATGCGTTGCAATTTTATGTTTAGCGTATGCTTATACGTAGTAGATAATTGAAAATTTCAATTATTTTTTTGCTTTATTGTTTTGGATTTTTTATGATTTTTCAATACCTTTTTTATCAGATTAGAGTATGCTCGTTTACATGTAGTCCGCCTGATGATAAATAGTATAAATACTAACTGCCGCCCATGGACATCTGTAAAGAACTTCATATAGAAAAGTGGTTCTTTCGAAATCGATCACAGACGCGTTGCTACTCCCGAGGACTGAGATGGTCGCCTCATATATAAGCAAGCCGACAACCACACCTTTCCAACGAAACGCAAGAACTGCTTCATGATAGAAATAGGTGTGGTGGTGGAAACCTCCCCGGTCGAACTACACTGGTTCTACCACCTGACCTAACCTAACCTCCCCGGTCGAATTACGCTGGTTCTACCACCTGACAAATATAAACCTATATTTGACGACCCGCGTGGCGAAGCGGTCACCATACCGGTCTGACGTGCAATGGTTTTCGGGTGTGACCCCGGCCAGACAGACATCTGAATGATGAATTTAGATATCTGTTCTCTGTCTGAGTGTTTGTGCATTCGTCTTTGTGTGTGTCCATGGTACTATGGTGTTGTGCTATGAGTGTAGAAAGCGTTATTTATTTTTATTGCATTCACTTTGTATAATCGGACAATCTTATTTCCCTTAGTGTCATATACTGTTTATAAATATGGAACGACCGATATTACGCCAGTAAGCTACCGAATCGAACTGCCGATTAATGAATAACGATACGATACGTTGATGTGGTAACGTATTTATCAGGCCACTAATTAAATGTTAATTACGATCCGTTCCTATGAGTTCATGCCGATCTTTGGTAATAACACATTTTATTGTTTACGTAACGCTCTAGTTAGAAATAACGTTACATATGTAAGAAAAGCACCTTCTTTACGTTCTTTGAAAATCCAGTATGTTTAGATGATTGATCAGAATTCATTGACTCAGCTGTTTTTGACTTTATGAAGATTATACGAGTTTTTATACAGCTACAACTAGATGGCGCTGTACTCCTTACTGAATCACAATAACGATTTTACTTCGTAGCTTGTACGACAGTTCAAGTGATATATGTGAAATAAGATGTCTGAAGCTGCTGAAGTCTGAAGGTGTTTTTTATCTATCACTAACTGTGCCACCCAGTTTCACCCACGTTTATTAGAGTGAAATCAATTAAAAACAAACAAACATAGCGTGATGTTATATAGCCTAAAGCCTTCCACGATAAATTTACTATTCAACACAAAAATATTTTTTCAATTCGAACCAGTAGTTCCTGAGATTAGCGCGTTCAACCAAACAAACTCTACTGCTTTATAATATTAATAATAGTATAGATTGTTGGTAAGTTCCTCTTGTGCCGTGTGTTAATTGCACAGACACAATTTTTTACTTGTTTACAAGTTTAGCACCTACCAGAACTTTTACGCTGTTTCTGGGGTTTAATTGAAGGAATATGCCCATAGACATTATTTTTGCCCTTTGTAATTTCTAAATTTACATAACAATAAAGAATGAATGAACGTTTCAAAGATTATCCAAATATCTTTCTTCGAGTTTTTTATATTCGAATTTAGTTTTGATATTATTTTTCGCAATCCCGATTTAAGATCAGCGCGAATTCATCAAAGCAATTTAAACTGAATTCCTTAATCAGTAAAACACAGATTATTTTGTCAACAAGCCACCGTTTATCCTCTCACGCCAAAGACAGCTTTATTTTCCTTCAATAGAGTTTACATCGGTCCCTCTAGAACTTGTTATGGCAACTTCCCAAATTTCGAGATAGAAGATTTCGGTCGCTTGCAAATTTACCTGTTACGAGAAATAGATTTTCTTTTTTTGTAGTTTAATAAAGCAAACATAAAGTGAAGCAATTTAAACTCTTCGTAAAGTCAATAAAATTCTATTTTCGATGATGAACGATTGAATGGTGTTGAAATTATTTGTTTTACGTATTATTTGAGATTTATTATAACGTTTACGCTAAGTGACAATTTTCTGATCAATATTTGTAAGTTTAAGTAGTGAAGATTGCTCATAAAATTTTAAACATTAAGTGGGACATGTGCTTCTATTTCTTATACAAATAATGACAAATTGTGCATAAGGCTACAGTAATGTAGTGTGTAATGAAATGGAGCCTAAAAATGAAGGACGAACTAGACGTTGGGTAGATAGTCGGATCTACTACTAGTGCTTGTGTAGGATTTTTCTTCGTCTCCGCAGTTTCGGATCGAAATTTTTGAAAAGAAATTAAAAATCGTATATCATAAGTATCCGTTGCATATTAAAATAAAAAATGCATCTTATGTCTTAAAGATAAGAGCAAAAGAAATACTTTTGCTCTTATCTTTATTTATATTATTTTCAATCCTAATGTTACTAAATTATTAGTAAGTTTAAATAAGCCAAAAAAGCTTCTATGTGGTTGCTTAAGTAAAACAGATTTGACCCTATTTTTTTTTATGTCGCAAATGAGCAATAATAGATTTGTATTTGGTCGTAATAATCCAAAAATTATGAATTAAAAGTTCGAATATAAATTTAATATTTACCTGAAAGCACTAATCTTTGTAAGCCGAACTTACATACCACCGATCGTATGATTTAATCTGAAAATATATGTTGAATAAAAAATCTAAAAAAGTCCTCGGAGATTCTTGTACCTAAGTGTGGATTGACATTTAGAAAAAAAAACACTTGACACTTGACCCACGTCGATCCAATCACCCTTACTCTGGGGATCGTGTTCCGATACGATTTATAAATTCACTTTCCGCTCCATTATTGTATCGGTTCCTCTGAATTATTGTATTTTTAGTCTGATCGACGTTAACTCGGATTTTGTTGCCGACCGCCGACGGATTTGCGAGATGGCTCGGCCGTGGAAATACGAATGTTATGTTGGATCTTTTTTTGAATGATTTCTAAAGGTTTTCTTTTTAATGAACTTATTGTTGTAATTAACAGTGGTCGTGCCCTTCTTCGGGTAAATATATTTCTACTGCCCGTCACAGTAATGCTATCCTACTATGTTCTGGTTGGAAGAGAATAAGGGGGAGATGTGAAAACATTCACGAAGCGACCCAATTTAAGTACTAAGGGTAGAACGTATTCTACCCTTCGACTAATAGTGTATCGTTAATTGATCTCATTACTTCTGTCCTGTGTAAGTTAACGGTGTTTATTAAGATGTACAATCAGTGTATCAAGCAACGAGACCACTGGAATAAAAGATGGAATATAATTTATTTTCTTTCATTTATTAATTTCGTAAATAATTCATAGTCTTAGTCTTTTATTTTAACGGTACCAACAAATTTGTTGGGCCGATAGTGTACGTAATGACCTCTTTCCTTTAGGGAGTCGGTAAAAAAATAAAAGGACCCTATTATGGGTTTTTGCTTACCTGACTGTAATGGTAATTTACCAGCGTCATAGAACCTAACTTCAACTTGCACCACATGCAATGAAAATATCACTTATAATGATTATATTGATACTAGCTGTGCTCCGCGGCTACACCTGTTACTAAATAAGTAAGAAAAACAAACAAATAAAATCAAAATAAATTCAAACCTGTAGTTTCTGAGACTAACGCGTTCAACCAAACTCGAAAATTCTACTGATTTATAATATATATATTATATGTAGATATATTTTGTGATGCATTTAGTTTGTTAACTAATCTAAAGAGCTAACAATACATAGTTGTAACTACTTGTCTAATCATTTATTTACTACATACGATACCAAGAAAATGTGTGAAATAATATGCGGGACGTCAAGAATTGTACGTAATAAAATGTTGCAGAAAATTACATACGAGCAAACACTTTCACATGTGCGATGAAACGGACAGATGTTGGAATAAGTGTGCATTATGTAAAACTATATTATACTAGCTGTGCCACGCAGTTTCACCCGTGTTTATTAGAGAGTAATCGATTAAAAATAAACAAACATAGCGTGATGTTATATAGCCTAAAGCCTTCCCAATAAATTTACCATTCAACACAAAAAAAAAATCAATTCGAACCAGTAGTTTCTGAGATTAGCGCGTTCGACCAAACAAACTCTACAGTTTTATTATAGTAGCATAGATTCAATAATTATATTTAATATACCAGATGGTAGAAATAATAGAAAAAATAGTTCGACCGAGGAAGTACCACCGCCACACCTATTTCTAGCGTGAAGCAGTTCTTGCGTTTCGTTGCTGCGGATGCCCTGCAGAACTGCTGGATGGAACTGCGGAACTGCTGGATGGAAAGGGTAAAGAGAAAAAGATATAATTTCTCACATACACGCCATAAATATAAATCCGCGGAAATTTGAACAACACGCTGTAAAGGTAGACGCAGGTTCGGTTAATTCTAAGTAAATCCAGTGTAATCAAAGCTGAAATAAGTGTGGGGGATTCATAAATCGGATTAGTCGATCCCGACCACAATACGGATTGGCGCGGCGCGCTTGCGGCCGACCGCTAATGCCACTGCATATTGTGAATATTGCGAATATTTGCGCGTCGCCGCTTCGGCCCTGATTAGGGTTGCCAAAATTTCGTTGACAGAATATAATATTTTTCTAAGTAAGCTATAAAAATATAGTATACATATAAAACATTTATTATGAACAAAACGTGTAGGCAAAAATATACTTATTTTAATAACTCTATTTGTAGTAATAATGACATGCTCCTATTAAAATTAATTTAAAGGTTTAACATAAAAATACTATTTTTATGTTACATCGACATCGACATCTAACAAATAAATCCATCAATTCCAAATCCAAAGGATACGAACGCGTCTTTAAATTAATTTTAATAAAAGCATGTCAGTTTAACTTATTTTAATAAATCTATATTTTTAAAATAACTTCTTTTCCATGTGTTATATTTTGTCTATAAAATCAACTAGATTACTTCTACAAAGTGGGACTCTCTATGTAACTCTTTCCTTCTAACAAATATTCAAAACTAAGAATAACAGTGAGCATATCCAGACGACCTAAAGAATTATAATATTAATAATAATAATATTAATTTGCCAAATTAAGATTATTTATCATTTGTTTCTTGTAATTACTTAATTGTTAAACATAATTCATTGTGTATTGTGTTATATGCATAAGGCTACACTATCACTTTAGGTTAAAATATATAAATAAATTAGGTTATACTATTAATAAATAAATAAAATGTCTTTAAAAACAGGCGCCGACGGTGGTAAGCTTGTTGATAACGTGACAAATGAGTACATATTGATTGCATATCAAAACGTGTTGCAAAAACCGTTAGCGATAACAGCATTGATAACGCGCTGATAAGAGATAAGCCGAATGGCGATGGCCCGGTGGCGAAGATTTCGTTGAACTTGGAAACCTTGGATAGGTTTCTTACACTATGATATGAATGTGATTTAGAAGTTTAATCACTAGAACTTCTCGGATTAAATTATACAATATTTCCTGCGATAAGAACATTTTTATTGAAGATAAGCTGTATTGGACAATACATATAAATTGACGTATTGTGAGACTAACACGTAAATGGAGGGTTCCGTAAACCAAATTTTTAACTTTTTCGCTTTAACAAAAAGACAAAGTAGGTTATAGGAAAAACTTGAAATGTTATCAAATCAAATGCAAAAAAGCTTGTAAAGGTAAATTCGTTCGTTATTAAGCAACATATTTTTGTATTTCTATGTTTTCCTTTACATTACTTTTTGCCAAACTTGCAGCCAAAGATATGACTTTTCGCCAAATTTATATCTATTGAGGGCGTGCAATCTTGTTGGCAGAAAGTAATAAATATTCTATCATATCTGACTTTGACGTGTTATCGAAAGTTTTTTATAACTACCTACGTATAAATTCCTTAAGTTATCGTTCAATCTAGAGTCAGTACTATAAATAGTTTCCGCAGTAAACGTGAAGTACTTATCTCATTATCTATAAATAGATTTTATTACCAACCTCCGTGCTTCTGTTGAGACCTTGAGGGTGCTATAGAGACATTTCAGACCCAGAGCTGATATCTTAATTTATTATTTACCATCCTGGCCGAGTGCCTTACGGTCGTCAACCGTAAGACACGAGTTACAATTAACACCATTGATAGAGTTATAACTCTATAGAAATAGCATCGTTTCTAGCGTGCAATGGGAATATAAGCGAGATCGCTAGATAAAACAGACAGTTTCATTGTTACTCTATACATATAGAAGCCAGAAAGCAATCTTGTCGTCTCTCCAAAAATATACCTTTGAATAAAATATGTTTAAATTAGATCGTTTACTAGCATTCTATTTTGTAAATATTGAAATTAAAACTAACAAACTTTAGTTTATTCATGAAACCATTCTAAGAGTATTGTAATTGATTTTATGTATATAACAAAAAATGTATGTTTTCGTGATACGACAAAATTGCTTTCCTGCGTCGATATATTATTAAGAACAAGGTTCTTAAGAGATGAAACGTGACGCCACTGGTTTGATGTTTAATATTTCTAATCATATTCTAATATAATTAATCACAAAATAACTCAACAATCTTTTTGTTGAAATAGTCGGTGCAAAAATATATGACCACTCACTAGTATTTAGCGACGGTGGTATGTCTATACTGTTATCACTCTATGATTAACACTTTATTAGTATTATGTTTACATCGTGTGTAAGATCTAATTAAGTCTAATGTACGTGTTGCAAAATTTTCCGCTAATAATTTTCCTTTGTGATAAACGGTCAGTCACAGATAATAGGGAACACATGAAAATAGTTCTGAAGATGTCTAAAAACATCCCTGTATCAGATCTATCCGTCTATCCGTATATCTCGCTTGCTTTACATGATTAAGCGCTCAATAAAATTTCATAAATGTTAAGTTAAAAGATATACTTTTATACCTATATTTAATATTTAAGAATTTAATTTAATTTTATATATAATATTTAAGAATTAAAAACTTTATGCTATAACTTCACTGTGATTAATGGACTTTGAATCTTTGTTATTTTAACTTCATTGCACCACAGTTTACTTTTTATTTTTACCTCACATTTGTAAAATTTGCGTTTTTGGTCTGTGTTATTATTCTTGCAAAGCAAGCGATCGTTAGTCAATTGGAGTCTGATTTGAGGTCGGCGACATATACTCAGCCCGAGAAGTAAACTAAAATGATTGGTGTAAGTAGTACTTAAGAAAAAAAGTAAGAACGCAGCACTTCTTAACACCTAGACTGCAGGCGTAGGTACGAAGCATCAACTTCAGACAAAGAAAGAAAGTACAAAGACAAGACAAAAGAACAGAACAAAACCTTATATATTTCATTTAAAATTAAAAATGGGTTAACAATAATTTCTAAATATCAGTCAGTGGCGTAGCGTGGGGAGAGGAGGGGGCGTCATAGGGTCGGCAAATTTTGAGGTGCGGGTAAATTTTCTTTTCGTTATATACAAGCGGTATTTAAAAAAAAACTTGAAACTCAAGTTACGCTCCCGGGCAGAGCATTTAGGGGGCGACAGAATATTTTGGTTTGGCTATCTTCTTTTTATGTTTTAATTTTTTCCTTTTTTTTTTCGCCCATTTAATTTCTAAATTTGGGGGTGGTGAGTTGGAGTGGGATGAACCTACGCTGCGCAACTGATACTGCGAACCTCCTTTTATTATTTTCCAATCTTCGAGTCTATACTAAATGAAACTTGTTTGTTCGCAGGCCACACAAAATGATGCTCGAGTCGAGCCGGTAAGTCGTTTCAAATCTAAATTTCAATCGGTATTAATTCCTTTTATTTCGATCCCTTGTAATTTGCCACCGACAAATTCAAGCTCGCCTAATGGCATGTTATTATTGATTCGTTGCGTTATATTTGATTCGCCATAATATCTTCATTATTATTTGCCAAATGTCCATCTACTCCTTTTTCGTAAGTATCATTTGGTATTGAAATAACTTTGAATATATTAATTTCGTTTCTTTTAACAAAAAATTGCTCAATTTATTCAAATGCGTGGTTATTGTTACTCAGGGTATTTAATGCGGAAATGTTTACTTCTATTAAAGACGATCCAACTACTTTATGTTATCACTAGCTTATTCTTGCGACTTCGCTCGCTGTTTACCACGGTAATAAGTATCTTATTTGTAAATCCAGTTCACAAAATATTTGTTTGCGAAATTTCAGTATAATTCGACCAGTTGTTCACCTCACTATCATTCACATTTATAATATTAGTGAAATTATCATTTCTTTGAAATCTCCACTTTTAATATTTCAAACTCGTTTCTTTTCACTCCCCTCATTACTGTACTAAATAACTTTATCGTCATTACATCCATTTGAGTGTTGCGGTTTAAAAAGCCATTAAAAATTCCAAGTGCGCTGGTTCAAACAGTAAAGAGTTAAACTAATGCAAGCGATTATGTTTAATGTTCTCGTGGTACGCGTCGCCTTCGCAAGGGTTAGGCCGTTGCACAAACGTTTTTGCATCACGTTTATGGAGAGACGTTTATTCATCAGAATGTAAGAACAGAAAATAAAAAAAATGATATTTTTGTACCTGAATAAAGCTTAGTTACTTCTTTAACTTAACGGGAAAGAGAAAGTACCTTAATATAAGTTATAATTTGTATGATAACCCGAATTTATCAATACGATTTAACAATCAGTCTGGACTAATATTATAAAGCTTACAAGACTGTTTGTTTGTTTGAACGCTTATCTCTAAAAGTTGTTATTTTAATACAAATAATCTTTCATTTAAATGTCAACTTTACTAATAAAATCAATAAGTTTTTAGTAACGAATATTATGATATACTAGCTGAACCCGCGGTTTCACCCGCGTTTAATAAAAAATGTAATGCGACATACATATAATTCAACGTTTTTCGATGCAAGCAACGACTCCACAATCCAATTTGATACTTACTTTATACTTGATATACCTTCCTCAAATGCGCTTAAACTCATT
>DWNE01002718.1:0-18112 GCA_018249875.1 Cecropterus toxeus | reverse complement strand
CCGCGCGGGCCGCAGGCGGCCGGCGCACAGCCGCGCGGCGGCCGGCGCCGCGCCGCAGCGGCCCGCCGGCAGCGCATACACCGATACTTCGTGCACGTCGCGGTTTCGGCTATCCTTTCTTCCATACCTAAAACCTCATATTCTATTGTTACTGCTATTCTACATCCGACCAATTTATGTATCCTTATATTGCAAATGTATTCGTGTTAATTCATTTCATAATATTTTTTTGATTTGATGCAACTTACCAATTTTTTTCTAATTGGAGAATACTGAGCCTTTCCCCGATAGTAATCAGAAAGTAATCTATCAATGTCGGTAATTTCAGTAATGCGTCTTTACTAGTAGTCAATTTGTCTCTCGATTTGACCAACATGATATCGTAACTTGCATTTGTTCCTTGGAACTGGGGGTGAACTACCGCATCTGATACGGGATGGGCTTTACCATGCTCTAAAAAATTATACATGGCAACAAATGAATCTAACGAATTTATTTCCTCATCGGACTCCATGCAGCTTGCTGCTGTCACTGCCCAAAATTCAGATATAATAGTAACAATACACCCAAATGTCATATCATGTGGTGACATTTTAATTAATGCCATTATAAAAGGTTTCTTAATATCTGCACGTTCTCTGTTTGATTGATAATTTATTACTTCACCATCAGGTTGGATTACTGGAGGCCTTTTTAATTCAGAAGCAACTGTATTACTTTGTAGATTCTTCTCATCCTGCTCAAAGTATTGTGTACCAGTTGTAGTTTTTACTGATGGTGTCCATGTGCATTCTATTCCTGGTGCAAGTGTGGTGAACATTTCAACATGTTCAGTGAATTCATGTGATGTGTTTATCCCAGCATTGGTACTGGTTGATATTTCTCCTTCAGTTATTCCGTTACTAGGGTCATACTTTACTATATTTCCATCATTATGTGAGCAAGCTACGAAATGCAATATTAAAAATGTAAGAAAAACAACAAAAAATGTTAATAATATGGCTTGTAAGATGGAGAGGAATACTTCTGTAGCTGTGAATGCTCTGCACCAGGCTTGAAACTGTTTACAACATGTACACATTGCGACACATCATGTATTGATTGATGTGACAATGGAGCATGACTCCCTAGATTAATTAGTTTTGAAGCTTTATATAAAACTAGGTTACCAGCAATAAAATATTTTGCTATTTGTGATATTTAAATAGACACTACTTCCAAAGATAAATCAAAACTTTTCTTTGAAAAGAAAACAATAAAAATGTGTACTAAGTTATTGTTTCCCATAATAAATTTTAAAATTGGTAAGACTACAAAGATAATCCTGTGCTAACACCTTTTAATTTTATTAGATTCCTGTTTAACGAAAGCCATTAATGGTCTTCTGAAGGGTCTCTCTCTGCATCCAAATCTGAGTTGCCCAGACTCCTTCCGACCACCAAACCCGCCACCCAATCTCCGAGGCCTCCATCCTTGCACACGCCGTTCGGCTTCTCTCTCCACTAGTATTTCTGCTCCATCTATAACCTCCTTATGCATAAAGGAGTGTGCCCGCTCCATGCTAAAGGCATTGTCAAATTCTACAAAGGCGTACTTTTTGGACTTGCCCGTGACAATATCCTTGACGAGGCGGCATGAAACAATTTTGCCACATCTGGAGAACTCCCCTTTTATTGTTTCCTGCAACATACATATTTTAAAAACGCCATTTTATTGTTACTGGTACGCATCAATTAGGTACTTGTATTCTAGAGCATTTCAAAACAATTAAATTTATTAATTGTAAAGCATCGACACCTCTGTAGTTCTCGGATTAAGCCGACCGACGAACACAGTGTGATTGGGCTCCCCGCGCACCAGCTTGTTGGGCTCGTAGTGGGCGAACAGCGCGCGCACAACGCCCCGGTCGTGAGGCTCGGTGTCCGTGCCTGCGGAACCACGCACCACATATTACTTTTGATTAAAACAAACATGTCACACATCTCAATATGCTTCGCTTACCGTCAATTGATCCTACTTTTATTGGATCATATGTTTCATTTGCATAAGTGACATACTCGCGATTTTTTTCTACCCGTGACATCATGGCTAAGGGCAGTTGCGGCTTCGTATAATTTTCATAATTTCTTCATGTTATCAGATTTTGTATACAAATAGAACACCTCTTACGACACATTCAAATTTGTAATAATAAGTTTATATATCAAAAAAACTTTCATGTAGTACAATTTGTAAATTTCTACTATTTAATAGTTCAATCTATAATGCATAAAAATGTTAAAAAAAATACACATATACAAATGTACTCTGTGAAATACACATCAACGGTGAGAAAATAAATTTATCAAAATACTCAAGCAAGTCAATTGAATTATTGAACTGGACAGTACTGACACTGACAATGACATGAAATAATCAATGGAATAGACAATGAAATAATCAATAGAATGAAGCAGGCAAGGGATGTGATCTATGATTAATTAAGCGAAGAATCAGTTTTTGCACAAAAAGGGTTGAAAGTTTAGTAGATTACCCTTTCAATCTATACTAGGCAATAAATAAATGTCAATCACCTGAAGTTTAGTTTTTTTTTCTATTTCATCTCATACTTCATCTTCAAGAGGGGTGTAAAAAGAGCAGCCGAAAGCATTTAAGGTCGACGATGCATTGGTGACTCCTCTGGTGTTGCAAATGTCCATAGGCGACGGTGACTACTTCTCATCAGGTAGACCGTCTGCCTTATCGTTTAGGTATAAGTATAAAAAAAAACTCAACTCAATTGTGACCTTTTTACCTTTGTGCTTCCAGCGGAATAAATAAATATTAAAGATTTACTTTTAAAACTCCCTCTAGTTTAAGATCCTCTATTCGTCTATATTTTCGTGCATCAACTATTTATTCGTGTGCTTAAATTAACTTAAAAATCGATTATCACATTAAGTAATTGGTGTCACAGAGAACAATTTTTGTAAACACGAGTAGAACAATTATTTTTAAATATTTTTTAAGATCCTTATTTAATAGTTAATTATGTTAAGATTCCAATTAACAAATTCCACTTTAAGGCGAGATTTATAGCTTTGCACAATTTACATATTCTATACGTCTCGTTACTTGTATAAATGCAGTACTACACCATTATTGATTTAAAATTACATATTAACTTTGTCAAATAATTTCATTAGAACCAAAATGATAGGGTACTAATATGAAATCATTTCAAGATAAAATATTGATTTAACATAATTATTATAATAAGATTTAAAAAAAAGTACTTCAGACTTATACTATGGGCCTAATGCTGTACTAACAAGCAAATGGTGCATTAGATTCATTTTAATAATAGAATAGGAAATAAAACTCAATAAAAATATATTAAAAAAGCATGTTTCTCTATTAATGAAGACCAACTAAAAGTTTTTGAAATATATAATAATATAACCTTTATAATAAAATTACATTTGCACAGCTATTTCACATGAAATTTGAAAATTGTTATTTTAATGATAGAGCCATAAATACTCCAAGAAAGTTGCCAAGTTATACCAGTCTATTTTACAACATGTTCGTAATCATCTGGTTAGCTGACACAATGTTGATAAGACATACATATATTTATACCTACTGTTTGTTTTGTAATACTTTATTTTCATTGAATTGTTTATCTTTTGGCAAAAGAAGTTATAAATATATATATATTTGTATTAGCAGATTAAAAAATAAAACATATTTTTCCAGTAACCAATACACTTTTATATTGCAAAAACAATAATAAATCTTTGACCCAGTGATATAGAAAAGTACATAAGGAAAAATAATATTCTAATATCCATACATGTTGAGCACAGCTGCTGACTCGTTTACTATGTCAGGGAGAAATAGCTATCATAATATCATGAAAGCCCAATTAATATAGTAAGGATGGTTGGTTACTTATTAAAACCACTTTCAAAACATGTTTATCAACTCGATAGATAAAGAGAACAAAATTTGGTGCAAGACTGTGCTCCCTATAGAAAAAAATGAACATGTGAAGCTATTTGTTATGTGCACTTGTGAAAATAATTAAATATGAAACGTTGATAAGGCCCATACTGCACAAGCAGTTGCTTCAACAGATTATTATTTAAAATAATATTTAATAAATCTCACAATTTCTTTAGAAGCAATAACATTTACAATTATATAAAATTTATTGCTGCATTTGTTATCACTCCAGCAGTGACAGTAACTCTATCATGACCCACAACTGCTTTTGAATCATTGCCAAATCAATACACTCTGGGCAATGAGCTTACATTAACAGTAGCACTTTTAATGTCTGTAACTTATCAAATTTATGAAAAATAGCTGTCCATATTAGTGAATACTTCATCTGCACAGGCCTCAAATTATTCAATACAATCTCTATACATAAATTAATCAATACAATAAAGTAATGGAATTTTCCGCAACATATCTCAAGTTATGATAATTTCGCCTCACTGTGTCACAGTATGAGTTCTGGTCACAAAAGGCACCCAATGCTAGTTGAGAGAGGGAGATGTGCCATCGTCCCACACTACATCGATGCTGGGCCACTTTGTCTGCAGGCAGGTCAGCATGGGATCTGTGGTGGCGGCGCGCATGGGGCATTCCAGCAGCGCGGCGCGGCCCGTGCGGTACGCCACGCGTCCGCCAGGATTACTGCGAGATAAACCATTGTAATGGTGCAGAGTAAATGTGTCTGGTGCACCACGTTCACACCCAGGGAAGAACTCATCCATAAAGGCGCTTAATAATATTATACCTAAGTTTTCAGAATCTAATTTTCGTCTCATTAGTTCCACATACTCAGGCTCACAGACCAGATCGGCAGCACACAGAACATCTTGCAGGGCGGCAGAGGGAATAAAGTTATTTCCTTCAGGGTCAAATGATCTAAATATTCTCTCTGCCGATTCACCTACAGTCTCGGGTGCTGCCAGCCGTCGCTCTAATGAAAACAATACAGTTAAATGTGTCTCGGACGCAAGCACCCACACTGGATGTTTGGGATTTTTATAAAAGGAACCCACAGTACAGTATTGCATGTGCTCCATTATGGTTAAAAATCCAATGTCATTCTGCCTCTCAATTCCTCTCAACCGCAATCCTCCCACGACCTGCTCATGGTCCCACACGTGAGCCACCGCTCTTCCTGTAAGCATCAAGTTGATCAGTCCCTGTGAGCCATAGCCATATGTCGAGTGTATCAATGGGTCAGACAATTCCGCTAATTCAGCTTCGACCGTATCCACACCCTTACTAAGAATGACACTATACAATAATAGTAGAACACCATATTTGTCCTTCAAAATACGAATGTTCCTTGTATAAAACGCTTCCACTTCTGATAATGTCTGAAAAGAATGCACCTCAATTCTGCGATGGAAATGATCAATGGCATCACACGACTGTTCCTCCACACTAACATTAATGCCGCTGCTGGTCTCCGCATCCGCATCGTTCTTACGGTAAACGGCCACATTGTACTTAGAAGCTAGACACTGGCTTATTATAGTACATACGGCCCTAACCAGTAAAGAATTGCACTTCTCGGATGTCAAATCTTGTAGGCTGTGTCCGGGAGTTTCCGAGAGAAGGATCTTGAGCAGGAAGCCCTGCACGGGCGCGATGGCGGCGCAGGGACCCCCCTCCTGCTGGATGAGCGCGCTCGGCTCGTCGGCGCTGAACTGGAAGCCCTGCGCCCAGCGCCGAAACACATCCTCCTTCACGTTATCGCCCCACAGCAGGCGCCGCGTGCTGGCCAGCTCGCGCTCCAACCTTGCCGTTCCGGCGCTCATATTACTTCTGTTCTCTATTGTTATATTGGAACTACTGCTTTCGTCCTCGTTCGATCCGTTCAACATTTGCTCGTGGAGTTACGCCACCTAAAAAGATGCAATTAAAAATAAATATGGTCCAATCACGGCTTTCTATGATCGACAGCGGCCATACCGGCCGATTCTCGATAAAATTAATTCAAGCAAATCTACATGTACAAAAAGGCTATAACCACGTAGTTGATACTCACAACGAATATGAGGCACATATTAACGTTCCACATTTGATAATAATTTCTTTCTTTGTAACGATTGTACGTGCGGATCGACGTCAATAATGGCATTATTTTATATCTATAAATCAGTATTTAAAACTTTTCTAAAGAAAAAAAGAAAAGCTTACGACATTAAGGCTGCCATTTTTAGAAAAATAGCAACATTTTTAAACTTGTCATTATATTCACTGTAAATAGGTCACAGATAAAAATAAGGAATTATTTCTTGTGCATTAAAATTTTCTCGGACTTCTTTATTTATATTATATATGTAAATATTTTTTCTCCTATCGTATACCAGCACTTTTATTAAAAAAAAATACAAGTACTGCTTGAATAATAGATCTTAATTATTTGCAAGATATTAAGCAAGAAGTTAACTTTCTTTATTTACATATAAACAGAAACTGAATGGTCTGTATTAATATATTAAAACAATGTGTAGCCTTCCTCTAAATCTTTAATAAAATGCAATGTCGTATTTTAACATTTTGAACTCTACTCAGTGAATGTATCAGTTTGTGTTGTGCCGAATAGGTACTTAAACTTGACACTTGTGACTTTACAAAACTTCAAAATAAACACACAATATAATGTCACTGTCATGTCATGTCATGTCAGTTTAAGTTAGTCAATCATGGACGTTGGACGGTGATATTTTATTTTAGGTTTTTCTGACTTCGTTTTGTGTTTTTTTTCGTATAATTAGTTTTATTAGCGTAGACAACAATATACTTGTGAAATATGTTTTAGTATTCGTAGTGTGTTACCGCGTCGGTGTTATAGTTGTGTTTAGTTGATTGTTTAACGTAATGAAGCTGGGCATAGCTGGCTGGAGGCGTTGCGCGGCGCTCAACGCCGCAGGTCAGTGCATTCTCTTTTGTCATATTTAACTATCTATGTTTAATCTTGTTTAGCCTGTATATTAATATCATGTAAATTTAGTTTTATATGTGAAAGATGCAAAGCTACGTAATTCAATTTAGATCTAACATGTTTTATGTTAATTCAACCTTAATTAAGTTATTAACTACTTACCCAGATTTTTTTGATATCGGCATGGCAAGAATATCACCTTATTTAGTTGAAATCATATCTAGGTGTCAACATACCTATATTTCTTCTACTTTAAACATAATATGCATATATAACTTTCTAATTAAATGTACAATATTAATTATTACTGTATTAGGTACTTGAAAGTAAAAGTATTCACAAAACATGGAGAATATATTATCTTTCATTTTGTCTACTACTGTGTGTCAGATGATTTTATGAATGCTTAAAACCATCTGATACACAGTCAATACTAATTATATATAGATGAGTCACAGTCATTTAACTTGTTTAATGCCTTGATATATCTAATTGCATATGAAAAAAATAATTTAATTAACTATAAATTACATTAGTGTACTAAAAATAATGTGTCATAAGTATTTAATTTCTAAATGGATTTTTTACCTGAATTTATATAGGTATCTATTCTGATATTCTAATATCTATACTCATTTATACTTATTATACTTATAATATTATAAAGTAGTAGAGTTTGTTTGGTTGAATGTGCTAATCTCAGGAACTACTGGTTTGAATTAAAAAAAATATTTTTGTGTTGAATAGTAAATTTATTGTGAAAGGCTTTAGGCTATATAACATCATGCTATGTTTGTTTGTTTTTAGTAGTTCTCTAATAAATGCGGGTGAAACTGCGTGGCACAGCTAGTAATATAATAATTTACATTAATTTGTAATGGTGATGTCTTACACCAATACTTTTCTCATCTCTCTGGTGAAGCTTAAAAGATCCAGTTTAAAAATTTTAAAATTCATTATGATTCAAAATCTAGCTATTACATTCTCTACATGTAAAAACATTTGTAACTTGTTTAATTAATGCCCTATTTTTTTCTAAATGCCTGGCTTATTATTTGATTTTAGACTGATATTATTGTGGAATTCTCAGCAATATATATATACTATATCTGCAAAAAAAAAACACATATTGTGAGTACCCATAACATATTAAAATGACTTATTATTCTCAGTATTTTTTCACAAAATACCTAGAAAGTATATAATTATTAAACTAACTTACAAGTACTTTAATTTACATTACAGTCCAGATAATTAAAGCTTTTCAATCTCTTTGTAACTGTGTGTATTGCATGATGATTCTATAAGCAGTTTCTAGAGTGTTCCGTGTTTCGAGTCATTTTAAAGGATAGCCAAACATTGGTTAGCTAGTTTTTGTATAAATTCAATTGACCAAAATTGCAGTCAACATACAGAAACTATCTCCAGCATCAGATTACATCACAGACAGAGTAATGATACTGTGTAAACAATGATCCAATTTAATATCATCCTTGTATTTGATTTTGTTAGCTCTGTGTCTGCTGCAATGTTTCAATAAAGTGTTTATTATAAATGCAGGTTTAAATTACATGTACTACATGTATTATTACTTCTATTTTATTTTTAAATATGACTACATTACTAATTAGTAATGTTATGTTGGGAACTTGCCCAACACTTATAAAAATTATATGTGTTCTTTATCAAAAAAAGTATTTAACAATTTTGATATTATTACAACATTAATATTATAAGTAGTAACTTTAATGTTTTTATAATATGTAGATACAAACCATAGAACTTCTTATATGGTAGAGTTCTAAAACTGTCAGTTAAAGAGCAATGTTAACCCCACAAGAACTTTTAATGCTTCTAGAGCAGTACCAATTTGACCATAGCCTAAACTCTAATGATATGGCTCCATATTTCATATACACATCTATTTTTATATCTTAGAGTTAACAACTTAATTTGATAAATGTTTATCATTGAGAGTAAGCATTATTAGCATTCTTATTGCTTTAAAATCAACATTTTTATAGGTAGCTAGTTGAATTATATATACTATATATTATAGTACTCGCTGCACGTTATAATAACTTTTGATAAAGTAACTGGATTTTAATGACACTACCACTTAATGTCATAATAAAATATGGACTATAAATATATTTTACAATACTTTAAATTGAATAGTGAAACTAACAGATAAAGTATCCTAAATAATATTGTAATTTTATGCCCCTAACTTGACCCATTCCTCCAGATTTTCCTTTTTTTTACAAATGTAAATAATGTTTAGACATGGGTAACATTCATTTTTTGTTATATGAATGTGTACTTATAACATTCAAGACGCTCTAAGTCGCACGCTATAGCATGTTGTATTCCAAACGAAAGTCATCTTCTCTTTGTGTTTGGCAAGCGTTATGGCGTTGCTTTAACTACCAGTAAGCTCCCAGAGCCGCCCGCCGCCGCCACCGGTCGTAATTGGAGAGCGCGTTGTTTTTGTGCACTAAAACTTTCCTCTGACGCTCTTTCTTTTCGCGCAACATTTTTATAACCAACAGTAGATGCTTCATGCAGATTTTACGAGATAATTTCATTCGGAGTATGTTATCGGCCGAGACTAACTGGTAGTGAATATGTTTGCTTGCCGGTATCACGCTTACATCCATCGTGTTTGCGACATCCAGAAATCCTGAGGAATTAAATTGCATGTATATAAGTGCGAGGAAGAACGCCAAAACGAATAACTCGCTGTACTTTTTTTGGAATATGTAACTGCAAGAAGCCTATCAGAACAGAAACAGAGATCATAATCAAATCAAAAGAAATAAATAAGACAATTTTCATGAATGAAGCATAGTATAGGCGAATTCTCGTCTATAAAATGCAGTATATTGGGTGGCAGGTGAATGCATCAGAGCAGGGGGTGTGTGGTGGCGCGGGCGATCGATCGCGGCGCGGGCAGCGGCCGCGGACAGGTGGCGCGGCCGGCCTGCGGCGCGTGACGTAGAGAGGAAGCACAGCCGCCCGACCTGCCTCACCCTCCATGCACTATGTATTCATTTATTGTATTCAATTATTTATTTTCCCAAGATTACAACATATACCTCCAAATAAGTTGCTACGTGATATTGATCATTTTCCGAAGTTTTTTTTTACAAAACAACATTTAGAAACGAATGTTGAATGAATATTTATTACGGTCTTTTCACCTTAAAATGTGCCTTCAACTGTAACCAATTTGATTAAACGGTATCTGAAACAGTTAAAGTTTTACCGAGCTCAAATCACCAACAGTTATTTCTTTCAGATAGAGAGTATAATTATGCCATTCTCGTATATGTCAGGTATACGTACACCTAAATAATTAAATATGGGAAATATTTTTTGGCATTTGAGTAATGCCAAAATTAATAAATTCTTTAAATAGAGTATTTTAATAATCAAATGTTTCGATCAAAACATCATAATTTGTGATAGACAAAAGATTAAATGGTATTTTTTTCAATTAGTAACTTGGAGCGTGAAACACAGAGCCCGCCCCATCTAACGTTTGTAACGGTGCTCTGCGTGCAGCGATAAGCCGCAGCTAGCGGAGCCCGAGAGCCCCTCGAGTACCTGCGGGCCGTGAGAAAATACTTAAACTATTCTTCCCAAATATTTATACTTAAAAGTACCTGCGTCGAAATGACAATTTTTCAAATCATAAATAATCAAGTGCTTCTTTTAGTTATACATGTGAAATGCGTTAGTTGTGTATGTAAATTACATATAATTGAAGTTTCTGTAATTTAAAAATGTCTGTATAAGATCATAATTATAAAATCTTAATCGTTGCGCTCTTGGCAGATGACGTTGCCATCGTGGTCATCACGATGCATTTCTGATTCCTCTTTGCACGGCCGATGTAGCGTGCTATATGACGTCTCTCAATTTCTCACGAGTGCAGCTATCGTGGTACATTCATACAATAGTCGAAATATTTAGGCATATAATTATGTTGAAAGTCGAAGTTTCTGTTTATGGGATAAATAACAAAACCTTTGTTTAGCTGATCATGTTTTAATTTTCGTTTTCGATAATAATTGAAGTTGAAGGGGGAACAAAAGCTATTATTACACACCTCAATATCGTAATGCCCACTTCGCTAAATGCCCGTGTTTTGCTTAACAAATCCATTGCAAAAGTGTGCAAGTAAAATCGCGTGCTCCATCAAAATGAATGATCGATCGATGCAGTGGTGTGCAACATGCATGACATCACGTGACGCATGTTATTAATTTATCTCGTCGCGACGTTACGTTCGAGCGGCACGTGTTGCGCAATGCTCGTTATGTGGCGAAATTAAATCCCACTGTTTGAATTAAATCAAATTAACACGGCGTGGGAAAGCGTGTCGTTGCCACGGCCGGCGAGAGACAGTGGGGCTCGCTGCGAGGGAAACCGCGGTAAAGGCAAAGCTGTCTCTTCTACTTTGATTGCTAATAATACCAAAATCTTTTTTTTTTATATTTTGTAATTCCCTTATTTCACGGGTCCATAAATGGATACGTTAAATATTATTCTTTTCTTTAAAAAAGTGGTACCCGTTTTTCCCCATTCAATTCAAACCTGAAGTGTGACCACATGTGTATACTTATCTTATTGAAAGTTGCTCTTGAAAACCCTTCTTGAAAATAGCACTTAAGTATTTAAATGTCTTTTGCTTTAAGTGATTTCGTAAGTATTTCATATAAATTCTGAAGACTTAAACGAGGTACAAATTAAACCATATTGTTATTTATGTCAAAGTCGATCGCAATAGACATCATTGACCGGCCAATTACTGGGTGAGGCATCACCCACGCGGCCACGCCAGCTCAGAACTAGTATCCAGCCGCAGCCCCGTTGCCTGGCGGTTGTGGTTAAACAATTGTGCTTCTCTTGTATCAGTGCGCTGCGTACAGTTCGCATGGGGTCGGGCTGGTCGTCCAGTTTCCACTCACACCGCCTCGGTTAGGTATCATTTCTGCATAAGTGAGCCAACCGGCCGACATGCGATATAGATTTACAGTTACGCGATAGGGCTGGAGGTCTCGGGGAACGCTATCTCTTCCGCGTACTCGAAGCTCGTCGTATATTTTCAGTCTCATTTGGAAAATGTTTATTAAATTTTAGTTTACTTGTTATATCGGTCGTTACCATCGCGCAGAATGAATCTTGCCGTCGAAATTGTCATTGTTCCTTGAAACAATGCAATGTAAATAAATTACAATTGAAGGCAGCCGCAAAAACAGTGTTATAACAGAGTTATAACTAAGTGCTGATCGGTGTTGTGGGCACCGGTACGTGAGAGCACGTCGGGTCACAGTGGCCACGCACAGCCGGAATTCCTCGTTCTACTGTTATTCTAGATCTCTCTAGATTGTTTTTCTTTACGCAGAAACTAGTTAATGCCTACTTTATATAACTAGCCTATTCCCGCGGCTCCGCCTTCTTCGGTCATGTTTATCACGCTAATGAGTATACTATACTCATTAGCGTGAGTAGTATACTCATAAACTACACGTGTGTCAAATTTCAGCGAAATGCGACCAGTAGTTCGTGCGTGAAAAATTTACAAACACGTCCTCACAAATTTTCGTATTTATAATATTAGTAAAATATGCGAATCGTTTATAAAAAAATCTCTAATTTCGGGCCATTGATATTTTAGAAAACTCATTTATTTACTACATTTACTAAGTACTACATTTTACTAAGTATATCGAATGTTCCAATCGATTCCTGGTTCTTTATGTACTGTGTAGGACATAAGATAGAGAGTTAAGATAATACGTTATATTGAGTGGTGCAAACCTTGTCTTTGCTTTCTTTCCCAGCATTTGTATTCATTCCCCGTTGTCTGCCTGCACGTTCAGGGCACATAACAGGTTGTTTATGTACCCATCGATTCGTTTTTGTTAGATGAACAGTAGTTTTTTAAATCTCCATTTATGACATTGTGTCATTACGCGTTAATATATGTTTTATAGCTCTTACCGTAAGCACTTTACCGTTACATTGAGAATAGATTATGTTTACATTACGAAGAAAGCTTGAGAATCATCCATTTTCTGCCTGCTCTTCGCGTCAATTTTGTGTAATATTATTGGTTTTAAGTAGAAAACATTCGCAAATCGTAAGTTTTGAGTATCGTCATGTTTCACACTCGTGTACGAATAGGCTTTCGCCCGAGACTGATGTCGTCCGTTACCATTTCTCTCGTCCACTGTTGCGGCGTCGCTGGTGGTTGTCCTAGAAGCTGCTCGGCTCGCGGCTCGCTGTTGCCGTTAATCTGTTCTGACACTTATTTTCGCTCGTTTACTTATTTTGCCGCGTCGAGGCCGCGCTTTAACATTGTCTGTAGAGGCCGTAACGTTTCGTTTATCTGTCGCATTTCGAGAAACGCCTCTCATAAAACGTTTCTAAAAATTAAAAGCATTTAAAACCTTTAACACTTTATCGGCGTATATGTCGTAGATCGTATGTAGGTCAGTACGTTTAGGACGGCTCTGTTCTACTTATGTTTTCAAGCAGCGTTTACATTGCAACTAGTATAATACTGCATAAACAGTCGTAAATTATTTACTCATTTTGCTCGTTACAGTCTGCTTACTGGTGAGCAAACCAATACAATGCTGGGTCGCTTCAAGATTATACATTTAAGTTTCGTTTGTGTCACCGGCAAATGTATCATGCATTGTGTGTGTGTAAATGATATAAGTAGTGATTTTAACACTATATATTGTCATATATTGGAGTAAGTCACGATTATTCTAAACACCCAAAGAATATGCCGATAATATGAGCCGAAAGTCATCGTCCTACAAGGCTTACTTTGTTTATCCGAAAGTAGAGCAAAGGTCGTAAAACGGGATTACCGTTTCGCAAGAAAACAGTAAGTTTGAAGTTCTCGGAAACCAGTTGAATGAAAGCGACTCCTGGCTGCGCCTGAGTCACTTATCGTAGGCCATCGGCGCTCGAGCGGTGTCCCCGTGTTTCCGGAAGGAGTGCGTGACTCATTTAATATTATCGTCGGGCGTGTCGTCATCCCTGTATGCTACACACACATACTCTATAATTATATACGCAGATACATACACTCTTACACAAAACTTGTTCTGCTTTTGTGACGGATTGATCATTAGACGATGGAGGCTCCACTGTATGTTGTTTTTGTGAGCATTAAAACCTAAAGATACACGTCGCTTTTCGTTATAATTTTCTGTAATGGTATAATTTTCTGTAATTTTCGTTATAATATTTTCAGAAATATGACGCTTCATTTTACTTTTTTGCCGAGTTGCTCACTTATTTGCTTTGCTTACTGACTAATACAAATTTGCAGATATTGTATATAAGTATTTATAAAATCTGCTAGTACATCTTACGAATACCGCTAAGAATTAATTGGTTGCCATGACTACGTGCAACCGAAGCGTTCCGCATCCGACCCTATTTTGGAGATTTTTTTTAATATAGCGTAAACTTATACTGTACGTAGCAGGTAGGTCCCTAGGAAAGGTTTATAAGTTTACGACGAGATACTCATGAATGGTATTATCAGGTACAAATGTGTCTCACGCAGCGCAGGTACGGCAGGCCCTCGATTGTTTCTGACGCGTTTCGCATTGCCGGCCGATGTGTCACCGCGCGGCGAACCCGCCGAACTACTCGTAACATAGACACATTATCCATAATTCCATTGTTACTTGAACACGTGCAACTCTGGCTAAAGGATAAATCATGTTATTCTTAATCGTAGTAGCAAGCAATCATGCAGTTCATCTGATAGTAAGTAGTCACTGCCACCCATAGATATCTGTAACTAACTGTATATAGAACAGGGGCTCTGCAGTCATTTATTTATGAGTTGTTAGCTAACTAAGATGGTCGCCTCTCGATAGTTGTGACAGTGTTACCTCCCTGAAAAAACATATTGATTGTAATACGTTGCCAAAGCTTAAGCTATACTTACTTCTATACTAATCTATACTCTGTACTTAATGTTATAAAGCAGTAGAATTTGTTTGGTTGAACGCGCAATCGCAGGAACAACTGGTTCGAATTGAAAAAAATGTTTTGAAGAAGGCTTTTAGGCTATATAACATCACGCTATGTTCGTTTGTTTTTAATAGATTGTTCTCTAATAAACGCGGGTAAAACTGCGTGACGCAGCTAGTCATAAATATAAAGGTAGTAAGTGGATTTAACATTCGGTGTTACCACGTGTACATTCGGTGTCCAACGATTTCTTAGAAATATTTATTTGTTTAAGACGCGGATATGTTTATTAAATAAATTTATCTTTTCCTTCCTCTTCGTTCAAGCTCCATGTTGCATGCTGTGGTATGTTTCACGCGTAAGTGACGTATCTGGTTAATCCGCGATGATTTTTCCAATTTATAGTTTTATAATATTAGTAGGGATTTTATGGTTAATGTTTACAAGTTTAAGTTATTGTTTACAGAAGATATGGTATAACTAACGACTCATAAGTGAGTAATGTACTTAACCTTAAGTAAAACAGTAAACACACACAAAATGGTTCGCTTTTTGGATTGCAGGGAAATAGCAGCATACCAATTAAAATATCTTGTTAGATTTTACTCGCTATGAAAACGGATGTTACCTTTTGTTGCCGTTACTTGCCTCTGAATATAACTGAGTTTGCATTAAACCATACAACGCTACGGATCGGGACACGCAAAAATAAAAAAAAATATTGTGTATAGTCCTTTTTGTGGTCAGAGTCCCTTTTAATAGTTTCTCATAATATACACGATGCTTCGGTACCTAATTAATTTTTTGTTTGGTGTTTGTTCCAAATTTCTCACAAGAACAAAGAACAATATTTCGAATTTCAAGCAAAAATATACAAACGAAGGAAATGCTCCTATTTTTAAAACGAATGTATTACTTCAATCATACCTGAGTTGTGAGACGCGAAATGAACAATTAAACCGCGAAATTAAGACGCGAAATTTTATTTCAGACCTCGGTTCATACTGAGGTAATGTAGACTCTAGATAGATATCGGGACGGTTGCTGTAACAATCCCAGTAAGGCCTCCATTGCGGAGTGCACGACAAGACGTCGGCTAATTGTCTATTGTTCTGTGAACAACAATACCACTGATAAGACGCTCTTATTGAGCTGCAACTAGGTTCAGTTTACAACGGCTAGGCGGGGAGATAGCGGTAGCGGCCGTGCGCCGTCTTGGTTTCACTGTAAAGCCTCGGCCAGATGTGTAAAGTTATGAAGGCAATTTAGTAGTGCGGGGTTTACTCTAAGACTTCCATTGTAATTGATGTACTACCAATTTCAATGAATAATTTCATACTCTGCATACATAAATGTCAGAATGCATTTAAAATGTAGAAAAAGTTGTCTCAAAGGGTTTTTTTTTTCTCTTTGAACATTTCATAAGCAATACGCCATGACTGCGCAATCTATTATATTTTTAATAGAATTTATTTTACAAGAGAAGTATAAATGAACTAGCCAAATATATCTATCCTCCAACGTAATTTAGCAAGAGTCGGCAAGATATTATCGAAAAGATTTCATTGCATGCAATATATTTTTATCAAAGTAGCATCGAGAAAGTGCCGCCGGCGATGCCGTGAGTGACAACAACCTGAATCGATGACCACACACGCCGCTCTTTGTTCAAGTGACCAATGTTTCTGTTAATCACACGATTAATGTAACTTGCTTAATCGGTTCTCTAAGTTGATCTGAAAATATTGGTCAATGAAACATTGACGCCTTTTATCATTCCGCCCCTGCAAGTGCTTGAAGCGATTTTTCGCAGCTAACAATTAATGTTAAATGGATACAAATGACATAAATGCTAATTGTGAACGTAATTACCATCGCAATTCCTGTTTATTAGGCAGTTATCATATTAAGGTAATTACAACGATCGCACAATTGAAGATGGACAAGAAACGAGCTGAGGAAGCTAGGCCAGAGTTCAAGCCATTGCTAATGTAGGTTTTATTATTAGAAACTGTAACGTAATATCCCTCACCTGACTTACAAACGCTTCAATGCGCCTCAAAGGCTACGTTGACGCGTGCAAACCACCAAACGACCCTAATTGATCGAGAAAAAGTGAATAGCAATAGTCAGACGACATTGAGATTGTTTCTCAAATTGTATAGTTCAAACCTCTTTGCAATGCTGCACTCCCGCTAAATTTATCCATAAATATAGTGAATTTAGATTGGACATGACATAATGAAACAAGGAAGTGCTTAATATTGTGTTAAGTTACGTGATGAAAGCAGTCACCGTTGCTACTGGCGGCTAGTATCAAGGAGCTGTGAACTCCGCGACCGCACCGTATCGCATGCCGTGGCCTGCCACTCGAGACGTGCCACACTTAATAAGGCTTTGTTTATTTGTAATTCATTACGTGAAATGTGTTCAAGCAAGCAAGCCTTATACTAGGTGTTCCTACTGAATTCTCAAAGGTGTCGATTCGTCTCCAAGATTGATAGAATTCTAGGTTAACTCGGTTCTCGATTATTGTTTAAGATCATAATACAGTTTCTTCTGATATTACATAAATAAGAATGTATTTTAGAATAAGATAATTGGTGTCTAATCAATTACAATGTACGAGCATGAGCATATTGTGAGCAATTTGTCAATTCGACACGTGCCTTTATTACTACACAGTTTTATTTTGACGTATTATGGGTTTTTTTGCAAGTAGCTACTAGTGTTAGGAATGAAGTATGGGTTATACTCTTCGATCAAATATGTACTTTGATCGTAGGTTATACTTTACAATATAATAGGCATTGTCGAAGTTGAATATAAAACTGTTAGAATTAATGTGTAAATTAAATGAAATGCTAATAATATCTATAATCATATATTGGTCGAGTATTCAACATGGACCGATGGTAGCGAACGGGCGTTGGCTACGGCGGGTCACTAACGACCGATGCTAGGGCATGCTAATTTTAGTTGTGCTATAGTGAATCATTATATAGATTTTGATATTATATTATTTTATTTATTTATTTATAGGATCACCAACGTAAGACACAGGATACAATAACATTTAGAAATAACATGCGAAGAGTTGATACCAGGCTAACTGGTCTTACAATGATAGGTAACCACAAC
>DWNE01002717.1:0-18113 GCA_018249875.1 Cecropterus toxeus | reverse complement strand
ACGCCTTCTACACTCATAGCCCCACACTAGGATTTTCTCCTGTGTCGTGGGTGCCATGGACACACAAACACGAATATTTTACTGTTGTTATTATGGAAGTAATAAAATATTTTACTGTTTTTTTTTTTTATGTGAGGTTTGTTTTTTAGTAACTCAATTATCATGTTAACGGGTATATGCAGTATTTTTATTTATATTATTAAAATTGATTGACCATCTGCGTGGCGAATCGCTCTCTCATTCACTCAAAGTTCAATAAGTTAGTTCTGTTTTGGGCCTGTATGTTTGTGTATTTGTTTCTGTGTATCCCTGACACCCACGTCACCAGAAAAAATCTAGTGTAGTGCTATGAGTATAGAAACATAATTATAGAATAAGTAGAATGCATCTATTGTTTTTTATGTAATATCTTTTGCTTTTAATTCATTCTACTGGAGGACTTACTCGTATGTATTTCTTATCTATGTCAATTTATAAAGTAACAAATCTTATTTTAATCACGGGCTCCAGTAAGTTAATTGTAATTTATATTTTTTGTAAAAAATAACCCAAGTTTTTGACGTCTATAACACAAATATCTTTGAACATTTTTAATTATTAGTATTAACATTGTTTATTGACGTCAATGAGTTTAAAAATAATAAATATAAATAAGACGTATTTACATATTGCTTTAAATATAAAGTTTTTTTTATCCTTTAAGGAATGTGATATATACGAAATAAAAACATTGGAGGAAGCTCACGAACCACATGACAACTGAACTGACAACCAAAGATATGAAACAAGTAGAGCTGAATATACAGACGACCTAGGACAGTGTCCTTGAGCATACGAATAAGTGGAGCCTAACTAAATAAAGGAAGCAGGCAATAAAAGAAAAATAAGACGTTCACAAAATAGAAAGAACAATATGGAAACATAGAATGTAAAAATCGGCCTTGTGCGGGACAAACTCACGCTCGAAGGTTCCGTACATATTTATAAAAAACAGCGAAAAAATCGCATTTATTGTATGGGAGCCATCTTTATATATAAAATTAATATAATTATGTTACTGTTTCTAATGTTATAGCGGCAACAAAAATACATTATCTAGAACTGTCTAGCTATACCTGTTCATGAGATACAGCCTGGTGATAGACAGATGGACAGACGGACAGCGGAATCTTAGTGATAGGCTTTCGTTTTTACCCTTAAACAGAACGGTACGGAACCCTAAAACGTCGTGATTAATATCTCTGAATATTAACTTAAGTGAAGTACTCAGAATAAAAGACGTAGAATTACTGAGATCACTTCATTTATTTTTGTCTCAAAGACATAAACTCAAAGAGACATTAATGCTTTTTGTTTTTAACAAATTTGAACATAATCTACGAATCCTTCAAGAACATGAGAAAATGTATTTTAAGAAGTAAGAAATGTACATCATTTTCATTACATAAATAGGCTAAGGCTTCTACACTCATAGCCGCATACTAGCATTTCTCCTGTGTTCACCATAAACACACAAAAACAAAAACACACCCAGACTTCGAACAGAATTTAAATTCACTATTTATCATCTGGCAGAAAATGTATTGTTTTCTACAGATCCAACCCTCAGGTTGGTTTATTTCAATAGACCAACATGTAATACATCATGGAAAAAACACTCTTTTTACGAATCTATCCCCACGTAGGCAAATGAAACCTTGATTATGTTTTAGGTTCATAGCGGACAAACAACGTGATGCGTAAGTTATATATATTGATTATGTTTATAATACCAGTAAAAGACATTGTTTTCGACTACCTACACCTATTTCTAGCGTGAAGCACTTCTTACGTTTCGGCGGAAGGGTATCGTTGCCGGCTCACTTTTATCTGAGGCGACCATCTCAGTCCTCGGAAGTAGCAACGCATCTGTGATCGCCTTCAGATAGAATCCGTGTTCTATATGAACTTACACTGTACTGTACTGTCGTTTGATACTTCAATCTTATAAAAAAACTAAGAACCCTTCCTCCTCTTGTCCGTCGAGTATGTATATGTTCGCCGTGACGTTCCCTTTTGAAAGTTGTTGTAATATACAATGACTTCTGTTTATTTCGAGCCTCAGCAGTACCAACGCATTTGTGGCTACCCTCAAGCGAAACTTATTATCTGGGGATGATTACAGATGTCCACTTGTAGCAATAGTTACTTACCATTTACTTAATAAGTATTCCGTAAAAGAAGTAAATAATGAACTTTAAAAGGAAAGAATCCATACTTAAGACTGACGTAAAGAATAAATCCAATTCACAAAAGAGCTAAAACCATTAACAATTTGTTGTTAGGTACCTTAGACGTGGGTAGAGTGGATAAATCCAAAGCTTTTGTCATTTAATTAAATGGATCTTAAATCAAATTTATCTTTGGTTTCGTAAAAGTCTTATTTTCTGCAGTGAATGCATCTCTTTGGAGGTTGCACAGAGCAGACACACCTGGTACCACATTCAACGTGAAACATTTTGTAATTAATTCGTCTGGGTGAAGGTAGGCTATATGCATATGGCTTAGAGATTTTAATTGCTATTTAGTTAAAGTATAAATAATTTACGACGTTGCTTTAAAAGATCTTTCTTTTAGATAAGGTAAATTTAGGCTATCTTCATAAATTTTAAGGCACGTTTTGATATAAAGAATTATAATGGTCTAACACCCGTACCGTACAGAATCTAAGACACATGATCTAATGTAAAATGTACTATGCTGTTACAGACGACGGTAGTTATTTATTTATTTTATTTTTATTTAATTAATATGAAGCAGCAAACGAGCAAGCAGCCCACCTAATTGTAAATGGTTACTGCTGCCTATGGACAATTGTAAGCAACTTCATATAGAATAGGGGTTCTATATGAAGTCGACCAAAGATGCCTTGCTACTTCCGAGGACTGAGATGGTCGTCTCATATAAAGTTGAGCCGGCAACCACACCCTTCCACTCAACGCAAGAATTGCTTCACGGTAGAAACAGGCATGGCGGTGGTACTTCCCCGGTCGAACTATTGGTTACTAGTTACTATAGATATATTTCTTTTATTTTACATTTTACATAGACGATGATCGATATTTTTTTTATTTTATTTTGCAAAAGAAAATCCAGAAAACTATTATTATATGATGTCGCTGTTGCGTGACGCTTCGTGTGGTGGATACTAAAATTCTCAGTACAAAACGCTAACGTCTTAAAATATTCCAAGGATTACGTATTGTGTTTAACGCGTCAAGTTCAACGCATGTAAAATTTATTAAAAACCCTCCACAAAGCCTTCGACTGTACTTTCACATTATTACGATGTTTATGTCCATAACCAATTCCATTAATATTGTTTGGAGGTAAACTACAGCAGTATTATATATTTTTAGGGGTCCGTGCGAAATTAAACCCCGCTAAAAATCTCATATCATGTTATTCTCACGTTTGTTCGACATTTAAAGAACTCATAATGCACAATTACTTTAAATAATAATAGGTTTAAGTTTTTGTTTCTGTGTGTTTGTAGAAAGTGTTCTTATATAATATGTCTGAAACATAATAATTAACTTTTGCCATAAAACAAGAAAAGTGTTTATTCAAGACCAGCTGTGCCACGCGGCTTCACCCCCTACTACATAAGAAAGAACAAACAAATATATATGTTATATAGCCTATAACCTTCCTCAATGAATGTACTATTCAACACAAAAATATTTTTTCAATTCAAACCTGAGATTAGCGCGTTCAACCAAACAAACTCTACTGTTTTATAATATGAGTATAGAAGTAGAAATAATATATGTGGTTTCTACTCTATCCTAAAAACAATTAAACTTCTTTTGCTAATATTACAAACTCTAAGTAAAAATGCGAAATAATTAGAAATGTCCAAGTGTGTTTTACGCTGGTATCCCTACGCCCGGCGCTACGTATCCCTAATCTAATGACAAAGCTAACATAACAAACATACTCGTATTTCGTCAATACAGGCACCTACCATTGTACGGATCGACTCGGTGCGCGAGCTCAACTCGCACTTGACCTTTATACTAAGGAGTAATAAGCCTAAATGTGCCTACAATTTTCATGAAGTTGGAAAATAAAATGAGTTTTTCGGTTTCAATCGAGAAATAATGGTAATTACATATCATATTCATATAATCTATTTCTGAACGCAATTGTTTTGTCGCGTGTTAGTACGAAATACTTATAAGCTTATATACCTACTCATAAAATATTAAAACTTTATCGTTGTAATATTGAAACCTTTTACAGGCTCTATGTTATAAAATATTTATTAGTCCAAACTCAAGCTAACTGTGAGTGCTCGTAAAATTTGTTTTGAATAATTCACCTTAAAAATCATAATAGATCTTGTTAAAGTGCAAAAATATTATGTCAATTTCCCCCAAGTTCTCAAGTTGTCTGATGGGATCGGACCGAACAGGAAAAGACGGTTTGAATGTCTAATGTTTAACACGTTTCTGTATAAATAAAGTCATAAAGATAATGGATAATAATACTTCAGGTGGAAGAAAATTGATATACATACGAATAAGTAAAAATTTACATTTGGTATAAGTTTATAAGATTATATCTTATAAGCTTATACCAAATGTAAATAAATAGAGCACATATGTATGCACAAATGTTGCTAAAGTAATTAAACAAGAAATTATTATGGAAACAAAAACCCAACTGAAAAACGGACATTTACGGCTACATATTTTCTTTTAAAAATATTTTATTTATTTGAAGCTTTTGAAGAGTTTGCGTCAGCACACTAATATAAAATGTTAAGATAAATCATTTTATAGTGATATATTTACTAGCTTCTATTTAATACCCATATTCTGATATTCTGATAACTCGTATATGATATGACATGAACCTTCACCTACCTTCTTCACCTACTCTACGTACAAACATACATTCCTTCGAAAAACACTACCCTCCCTCTGACACAGTCAATGAAAAACAAACATATACGATGGTATCTATCTACAGAAAGCTTATTTTTGAGCTTTTAAAATAAATAAATAATTATTATTATTATTTAAGTGTTTTACAAGGGCTCATACAAAGCGTTAAATTAAATGTATTAGTCGGTTTTTTTAACAATGTTACAAATTTACGAGTATATTAAAGCGTGCGATGTATTCCACTTGATAGTAAACAGTCATTAACATATGGACATCTCTTTTTAATCCTCGATCAGAGTTTTGTTAACAGTGTTTAACTAGTAACATCGTTAAAACATGAAATCAAAAATGTTCATTATGATATACCTATATTTAATTGAACACTTATATGAGTTTTTTTTAAATAGTCAAGTAAAATTATTACAATATATACATATAAAATCTGACAAAACATATTTGTACTTTTTATGAATCTATTGTGTTTATAAATAATATTGGAGTGGGATGTTCTAAAAGCTTCGCAATACTTCCCTGGAGAGATATGAAAGAATTTACAGGAAAATATGTTAAGCGAATAGTGGTCGCTAGGAATCCTGTTCTATGTATGCTACTGTGAGAGTAGATATGTTTTTACCTAAAATATCCACTTATTATATTCGGTATTGCTGTAACCTTATATTGTTGTTCTGCTGGGAACACATGTAAGAGGATCGTCCAATGGGATTGATTCAAAAATGTTCAAGTATACGTTAAACCAACGCCAACGTTATTTTTTAAGTGGGAAAAGATATTTAAGAAAAAAAAGACTAAGCTACATTTCCCTGACATCTCTATTTACTATATTATTTTATCTTTTTACTAAATGATTTTTGTTAGAAAACAAATTAGGAATGTTAACAAATTAATAATTATTTAAACTATAAAAAAAGGGAAACTCGACTAGATTAGCTTTGGGATAAGTTTATTGTTAACACTTTTATAATGTCTACTATTATCACGAAACTTTCTTATGTAGAATGTGTTTGCAAACGAAACAACGAACTGTGTGATGCCAGCCATTTAACGCATTAAGGCTCCGTTTGATGTTAGAAACTAAACAAAACAATTCTGCAAAGCCGTGCTGATTCATAAAAGATCTCTTGGTGTGGAAATACGTTGAACAGAGGCTAGAGATGTGAATAAACGATAAATTATTTAATAAATAGATTATTTTTTGAGAATAATCGATTTTTTGATCATAAATACTCGATTTTATATTAATCGATTTTTTATTTCACACCATACGTACTTTCGATTTTTTAGCCTCAGCTATGAATTACTAAATGGATTATTAATTACGTAGTTTCGATATTTTAACAGCAGTTCTGTAATGGAATTACTTGCAACTTGCAATTAATTGCAGTAGGTACATATATTGTGTCTGGTGTTTTGTATGAAAATTGTCAACTAAATGACCGAAATGTATTTGAGGGGCTAATTTTATAATAAAAAACGATTTAAAAAAGTCTATTATTTATTTGTATCGATTTTTGGAAACTCTATTGTTTGCTTGAGAAAAGAAATCGATTAATATAAAAATCGATTTTTGCCTAACCGAGTCACATCCCTAACAGAGGCGGCGTCGCCGGGCGGGCGCTCGGACCGGTCGCGGCAGGAAGAGGTGCCAGCCTCCCCCGGCCTGCTGACCGCCGCACAACTGGCCAGGCGGCTACGACTCGAAAATGAACGACTACAGGTCAGATAACTCACATTTTATGTATAACTTAACGCTAAGTAATGGTTTCATTTTTGATAAAGGCATGATAAATTGGCCAAGGGTTACGTGTTAGGTGACACGTTCTCTGACTGATCGTGGGAATGTTAGAGAAATGATTAATTGTCATTTTCCATTTTTGGGTGGATTATATCGTAGTAGTTGTTTTCTAGTCAGATTTAAGTTATTATTATACGTTGTCTACAATGAACCGACAATATATTACATAAAAAATTTTTAAGGGATGTTTCGTTAAAAGTATTAAAAGTTAAAAGTATTAAATTAAGAATAAATAATTAAGTAAATTGATGTTTTATTATAAATTTGACGATTTTGTAAATAATTGTTAAGTTAATTAGTTCTTGTTTTATTACCTTCAACTAAATTAATCATTCGTTTAATTTGACGAATGAGCGTGGAAACATTTCGTAAAAAGTATATATTTTTTCATTTTGATATTTTAATTGAAAAAAATGTATATTTTTTGGTCTAAATGAGAACACAATTGGTCTAAATGAGATAACAATTATAAGGTATTCGATTTGTGTTTTACACATAATTAAAAATGTATCTAATTATAACGAGGGATGAAAATTCACAAATGTAATGTGTCGAGTAATATGCGATACACGCTTGGGATAAGGGCTCTGGCAGCTGTGGGTCGAAAATGAAGAAGTATAGCCCATATTTCATAAGTTTAGCATTTTACTGATGAATAAACATTTTACAATCATTATAGAGAGGGATACTGACGACAAAATGCCTTCTCAAGGAACGAGTATCATCAAAATATATTAAAGGCATTTACATTTTCAAATGTATCCATTAACTACATTATGTAATTATGTTAAATATAATTATGTATATCTTTGTAAAATTTAGGATTAGTTTGTATGCCTTAAAGTTTATTGATTTCATTGACGCTATTTAATTATTCCATTAGGTAGAAATAGATATGGTGGTGGTACTCCAGAGCGACCTACAAAGAGTTCTACCACCTTTAATATGGCTATTATTACTACCACCTAGAATAATGTATATCAGTGAAGTAAGGTCTCTATTGAAAATTAGCATTTGAAAGTCTAAAATTCTTATCAAGGTTAAATTAGAACTGAATAATTTTCCATCGTTATGCAGCAGAAGCTAAAAGTTACGAGACTTACGAAGCGAGTTTTGGTTGTTTTACAAAAACTTTGCTTTTCAAATCCAAACCGCCTTGCAGGAATCTCATTCGATAAAGTTTCGCAGATTTCAAGCGAAAACAGCTTAGTTTCACCACGAAATCCTGTTCTGAAGTTAGCTGCACTATCTTATATCCTATTCCGTAGGGATGGCTACGCCTGTTCCGAAAAATCGATTTTTTCACAGATTTTTTTCAATTAACTCTATCGCTTTAACAAAGCGATTTCAAATACTAGAAAATAGACGTAGACTTTTTACTCGACTACGTGGAAGCAAAAAGGAAGAATATGATTTTGTCCGCTGTGTATGTATGTTGATATGTTCTGTTCTTTTTTTCCCTCATTACTTTTAAACTACTTATCATAATTTGACATATGAAGTATTGTTGCTAGCGTCTTGATTGTGCGGTGGTTATAGACTATGTATACGACGTCACACTAAATTGAATATTAAATATTATTATTCAATATCCGATATACAGTCAAGGAATTTTTTAAATGATGTCGTCTTAGTTATAAAATAAAATAGACCATAAGCACTTTTGAATCGAGTCTTCCGACTTTGTTTCGAGTCCATTTAAAAATCGATGTTTTCAGCAACAACGGCCGTCCCTACTACGGTAAAGCCGAGGTGCTGAAAGGAAGGAATTCCGTGTATCCCATCCACTTCAATTTACGGGCTATTTTTACTCCCCTAACCGCTATGACAAACTGTTTACTTAGCGCGTGTAACGACATAGTGTGAACTCCACTCACGTACTTTCAAGACTTACTTCGTAGCAATTGGGTTTATTTAACAAACACTATGTTTCCTATGTTCACAGTTTGAGATTGAAGCATTTTGATTACGTTTACATAATAAATGAATGATGAAGAAGCTCTTTGCTGTTACACTGATAAACATTTCTAAAGGCAACAAAAATAGAGTAAAAGTTTGTAACTCCCATGTCATAAAGAAATTATTTTCGGCTATCTGATTTATGCTCAGAAATTATGTGCTTATTAGATGTAAATAATTTGCTTAAGTGGCGAAGGAAACATCCTGAGGAATTATTCACACCTAAAAGTTCCTAGATTTCATGTCTATCAATCCGCACTTAGCCAGTGCGGTTGAATATGGCCAAAACTCCTCTCACTCTGAGACAAGATCCGTGCCCAGCAGTGGGACAATAATGTGACGACGATTATTCATAAGACGTTGTAATCAAAATTCTTCTACAGGCAGAGCTAACTCGAGTACGGAGGCTCTTGGTAGCCGCAGCAGAGCGCGGGGAGGCCGGCAATGCGTTAGTGGAACGCGCCCAAAACGATGTACAAGATGCACCGCCCTTGGACCCTCAGCAGTTGGAGAAGGAGCTACTTCTGGCGAGGGAAGCAGTCAATTGTAAGTTTGTCTATTTTCTGTTTCTTATCTAAGGTTTAATTACATTTATCATACTTTAGTCTTGTCAGACTTTAGTACAATGTAACTAAATGTAGAATACAATAATTTATTGAGCATAAAGGGAAATACTTGTTAATGGATACATTGTTATAAGAATCAGTTCTGGAGTTGTTTAAATGTAATAGTAAAATATATGCAGGGTAGATTAACATGTGTTCAAAAACAGTGCCTCGGAAAGTTTTGAACCTTCGTTATAAATGAATAGTGTTTCAAACGCAAAATAAAATCTAACTGTTAATATTAAAACTAGCTTAATAAACGACATAAAACTCCAGCTTTATAATAATAACTATACTTAGAACTTATATTAATTGTATCACAAGTTGTAGAAAACAATGGAAAACAAAGTTTGTATAAGGCATCAAACTGTAGACATTATAAGCAACATCCAAAATGGTACACAAAATAACATACCTATCAAGCTTCATACATAAACCGGCACAACATCTGGTGAGTAGTCCAATTTGTTGAGCTGATACGAGAAATAGAGAGACAGTTTGATAAACTATACTCATAATGTCGTGAGTACCTGGTTGCCGCAGTACGCGTACGCGGGTCACGTCGTCCGCGGGTCGCTTTGTAACTCCCTCTGACATTTTCACTAAAGTCATTACCTCCGCGAAAACCGAACCCAATATAGGTCCGTAGAATATTAAGAATAAATATGATGTTGTTATAACAACATTATATCATAGGAAAGTATATAAAAGTATAGTTGGAATGATGTAATTTCTAACACTCGTTTACAAATAAATACATCATCCTTATTTTGGCATCATTGCATTTAGTGAACAATTAGAAAGATGATCTGTTTATGTTTTGGTAAACTTCTTTAAGGCTTTTAGCTATGTTGATGTGTTGATTGTCATCGATTCCTAACACAACTATCTTATTACGAAATGATAGAACTTTGGTGTCGTAAAAGTCAGTAAAATTGTTGAGAAGCAAATACTGAAACAGTCTGATAAACTGTACTGATAATATCGCAAGTATCTGGTTTCCGCTTTATAAGTATGCGAGTCACGCCGTTCTCGAGTCACTTTGTAACTTCCATAAGCATTTTCACTAAAGTCAATACCTTCGCCATAATCGAAATATTACAGTACATTTTGTATACTTTCCTAAATTGAACTTTGGGATGAGTTTGTAAAGCTGTCACAATGAATAATATTTAAGTTAAATTAGTTAGAATATATCATTATATTCGTATAATAATACCTACAGGTAAAAACTATACGACAAACTTTCAATATGATAGAGTACCTAAATGTTTGTGTACTTCGCTTCGAAATTTCTTCGGCTTATTAATCTTTCAGACCACCAACAACGTTATGTAAGCTGTTTATATTGATTTTAGGATATGAAATGTAACTTTCTGGATATACGTGTACACTAGTTTATTTATAAACGAAGTTTCTTAGCTTACAGCTTCCGTCAACGATAAAAAGCCAATTAATAAACTTAAGCTAAAACAACATATAGCTAAACAATAAAATCAAACAGTATGATATCAACATAATTACCTACTTAAAAATAAATATACAGAGTCATAATTAAAGAAATTAATGGCGATGAAAGTTATAATAATATTTCAAGAAAATGGCGCTTCATTTATTTTTCATTACGTTTTTATATTATTTAATAATTTATACAAATAATTAATTTATACAAATATATTACAAATATTAAAACGAACGGTTACTCACACGATCCATTTTTATGAATAATTGTACAGGTGTATTCTGTGCCCGTTCGTGTATTTGTATAAAAGTTTTAAAGTAAAAAGCCATTCGAAACAAGACTACAGAAAAACTTGACTTTTTACAAAGTGATTCATTTATCCTTTATTTATCATTTATTAAATAACATGTTATTTACCCTAAGTATAAAATTCTTAAAATAGCATTAAGCAAATGGTTGAAACTTTTAACTTAAGTCTATTAACGGAACTTAAGTCAAACTTAAATTACGTTAAGTCAAACTTAAGTCTAGTATTAGAATTATAAATTTATTGCCACTAGGTTTAACGGAAAAGACAACATCCCTAAAACCCTTCTACTCTGAACGAACACATACTCGTATGCCCAACAGTGACAGAAATATGCAACTCATATACATTCTTTCCTACTACATAGGAAAGTGTAAATGTAATTAACATTTAATCGCGCCGTCTACAATCAATTATCTCTTCAATGGAAACCCGTTACTATCATTGAATGTTAATGCTTCCATCCTTTACAAAACCACAATCGTGCACGCCTCGGCACCGACCTACATATGTATTCACGAATTAGCGAGCGGAAATCACATATATCTACTGCAGTGTAGAATATCTGCATGTAATGGTGCTGCCACAATGCAATAATTAAATATTGTAAGCGTTGTATAGATATAACATTGTCACATATTAAAGCAAATTTTATCGAATAATTTTATATTATATTGCAATATTTACGAACAAATTGTAACAAAATATATGTATGGAGCGATCATCTTAGTCCTCGGGGTAGCAACGCATCAGTGGTCCACTTCATATAGAACCCCTGTTCTATACAAGGTTACTTACAAATGTCCATGGGCGGCAGTAACCACTTACAGTCAGGTGGGTTACTTGTTCGTTTGCTACTTCATATTAATTTAAAAAATATATTGCAGGCATTGTATACATATAACATTGTCATATATTGAAGCAAATCTTATCAAATTATTTTATATCATATTGCAATATTTATAAACAAATTGTAACAAATATTTGTCAAACAATATTCAAACTAACAAGGTAGTTGATTTGTATATTAATAATATACAAAGAAGTTACTGTATTTTAATATACATATGTTATATTACGAGTAGCAGAGCCTATCCTAAATAAAACCATGGAACTTTGGTAGTTGACACATTTTATGAGACGTACACTAAGAAAAGATTCGATATTATAAATTCTTGATGGGGATAAATAGGAGTTTAATGTTTGTATTTTTTGGATTATTGTCTACTCGTACAAAGTCGCGAGAAATAGTTAGTATTCTAAACAACATTGCTGTGTGGCAACGCCATAATGCACTGTTCGTAGGACTCGTATCTCCATTATCAACCTCTGATCCGTAGTAGGATTACCGATATTCCACGAGCAGGAACCATGTAGTATATAATGTAACATTACATTGCGACTGGATAACATTAACTACAAATTACATAATTCTACCCGCTCTTCCCCCACTTATTATGAGGAAGACGCTTTCTACACTAATAGCCCCACGCTAAGATTTTCTGTATCGTGGGTGCCATAGAAAAACACAAAGATGAACATACACACTAAATTCAACATTAATATATCTGTCTGGCCGAGGATATAACCCGAAACCCACTGCGTGTCAGACCGGCATGGTACTCTGCCACGCGGGTCGTCAAAAAGATTTAAGGAAGAGCATGCAGTCCTCCTGACAGTAAGAGGCTATTCACCACTCATGGTCAATCCAAGGTAAGAATAATCATACCTGAGGTTGGGCCTCACAGTCGTTGCTACTCCTGAGGACTAAGTCAGAAAGCCTCGGATAAGCCTTTTTTATAAGAATGAAGTAGCAAACGAACATGCAGTCCAACTGATGGTAAGTCATCACTGCCGCCCATGGACGTCTGTAAGCAACTTCATATAGAACTGGGGTTCTATGTGAAGTCGATCACAGATGCGTTGCTACTCCCGAGGACTAAGATGGTCGCCTCATATATAAGTGAGCCGGCAATTATGTCTCCCTTACTACACTATTTAAATCAGAACACAATAATTTAACTCTGCTTTTATTAGGCAAAACTAGATGTGGCATTGGTGCCTCGGAAGTTGAACTACAGAAAAAAAACCGAACAACTTAAATATGTATATTTTAAAGAGAATACAAGACGTGAACGACACAATCTTCCGTTGCTTGCAGACGTTCCTGTTGTTTATCTTTGAAGTAAAACCGTAAAGAAGTTCTAGTTCCGCTTGTATTTAAATGCAAATTTACACAGTAGATACAGTGTAGAATTTCGGAAACATATTTCTGTGAAGTTTGCGTTGTTAGCACAATTAAGATCTCGAGAAGTATCTTGCTACAAAGGATTAGACTGCGACAAACGAGGCTCGCCACACTACCTATTGCGGGACATGATTGCTTGTATTGTGTCGTAATAATGTCCTCTTGTGACAATTTTGTGAACTCGTCGCAGTAAAACGTATTGTACTCTAGTTTAGTGTAACCGAGCGCCTGCTGGATTTCGATCTGTCATGCCTTTTTAACAATCAACGTTTAGGTGTTAGCTTTCACATAAATTTATTTGGATAGAATATTATCTTGAAATCTAGTAAATGATATTACTATTTTTAATATTATAGTTTCTATACGTGTATTTCCTTAACAAACGTTCGAATATAACATTATTTATACATTGACTCTAAATATTTCTATTTAACATAATTATTATTACTTTTCACGACAAATTTTGTTACAAATTACTTCAGTCATTTTCAAAATGAACATTTATAGATAGGAGATGAAAGACAATTTGGCCATTTCATTAATCTTTTTTTATCTTACTAATGTATGCATATGTGTTTGTTACTCTTTCACACGAAACCGAATAATTAGATTTGGACAAAATTTAGCACAAAGAAGCCTAGAATAACATAAGAGTGTATTCTACTGTATACACTGTATATACTCGAGTGTATTACATAACCCGAACGAGCGGAGCCGCGGGAAAATACTCGTACTTATAAATAAAAGTATTAGACTAGTATATATATACAGACTAGTACAAATATATTTTATTCTCATCTAACTTGTATTAAAAGCAATAAAAACGTGTCGTAGTCATTGTATCTATTGTTACTTTTATGTAAAGAGGGTAAACCAACAAGGGTTGCGCAAATATAATACCTATTCTTCATTCATTCAAATAAACGTGCGTGTGATGTTCAATTCTCAAAAGCTTATATAAAGCTTTTAAAAGAATAATAGGGTTGAGTGATAACAAATAAAAGAGTAAAAACAAACGTATCACAATATATTTTGAAGGGAAAATGCATTGTAACTAAATTGTGTGGATTCTATTTTCGTATCCGCCTTCCTAAAGTACATTTGTCCAAGTTGTGAGGATCTGCATAGAAAACGGATACACAAAGGACGTAACGAAATCAAAGCCGTTCTTCAAAGAGTTTAAGTCGCTTGGGACCGGAAACCTGCCCACGTTGGAATGTAATACAGATACCATATGTTTCAAGTATGTTCGTGTTTTTGTAGTAGATATAGGTTGTACCATTTGAGTTCAAACGCGTTTAAAAAAAATACATTATATATATATATTTTTTTTTTGACTAGCTGAAGTACCCTGATGGTACCCTGGTCTGATGTGTATGTATGTGATTTTGTTACGATTACAAGCAAATACTACCGATTAGATTTGGATGAAATTTGGCACACATATAGTTTATGATCTCGATTATCTTTTTTATTCTATAGCTATTGGACAAGCTTTTGTCAGGCGCACTCAGTAGGTAAACTATTCGTATATTTATTGATTTTTTTTCTTTTCAAAACATCCTTAAACATGGTATTACAAATAATTGTAAGGAGTTGTTAATATACTCAGGTTCAGTAAAGTCGAAAATACAGTAAAAAATACATACAGTCGAACATAGAAACACCTCCTTTTCGAAGTCGGTTAAAAATACATAAATATGTTTGCTTTTGTGTTTTGAATTTAGATTTTGTTCTGGGTCTGGGTGTTTGTGTATTCGTCTTTGTGTGTATCCATGGCACCCACGATATAACGAGTGTAGAAAGAGTTTTTTTACCACCATTTTCTGCGAATATTGTATTTAATAAACATAGTTTCGGATATATGTATATGACTTCTTCATTAGTATTGTATGTATGTTCAAATACAATTACAACATAACTATTCGTGTCTCGTTTATTTCATAACTTGGAATACAGAATCTTCTGCAATAACTTCAGAACAATTTAACAGTGTTGTGTAATATTGTTCTTGTTATAGCCCTCAAGGCCGACAAGAAGAGGCTTAAGGCGGAGAAATTTGATTTGCTGAATCAAATGAAACAACTCTACGCGACTCTCGAAGACAAAGAGAAGGAACTAAGGGATTTTATAAGAAATTATGAACAGGTATTTATAACAAGAAAATACAATATTAAATAAAAGTTTTCTTACCCGCGAGGGATCGGAGACGATATATGCGTTTGGGTGAGAGGATAGAACCAATGTTGCCACTAATTAGCAATAATACTATTCCGATTTTAATGCGGTTTTCAGTGATTGGTTCTGGTTAGATTAGTGCATGTGCTTATATAGATATGTGTTATTTTAACAGTTTAACCGTCGTGATTTTTTTATTTTACTAATTTTGCATTTATTGTCTTGATTTTTGAATATTACGAATATAAAGTTTTTTTATCATGTGAAAGTAGCAAACGAGCATCAGTCCAACTGATGGTAAGTGACCACTGCCGCCGATGGCAGATGCCCATATATCGAGATAAGATCAGAGTATTTTTTGAGGTTGGCCACAGATGAGTTGATACCCCTGAGGACCAAGTTGGAACGCATTAGACAAGTTACTCCCTTACGCCCTTCGGCCCAAAACACAGTAGGTTTAACCCTGTTGCTATATGGCCGAAATGAGTGTAGTGGTGGTGCCTTCGTAGCCGAGCCACAAACAGTTCTACCACCTTCAAACTTATACCTTGTAACGTAGCAAGTCTTGCCTCTCAGGTGTTTATTTAACTTCGCGACTGTTAGCGCCATCTGTTGGGCCACCTCGATTTATGTACTGAAGATCGATAACATTTTAATTTAAATTGTTTTTTTTTTGTATCATAAATTAATAAATATTTTAATTAAAATAATGTTAATTGTTAAACATAAAACTATAATAATATAAAGTCAAGTATTTAAAATATTAATTAAACGCGTGTGAATTTAATGCCATGATACGTAATTTTTAAAACTTCGATATTTTTACGTCAAGGCACTATTACGGAATATTTATCTACATATTTACTGAAAAAAACGTTTATTTGTAACACATTTTGTGACATAACTTGCGTAAATTACTTGAAATAGTATTAAAATCGGTACAATCAGTTTATTCCACAAGCAGTTATAGATAAGATTGATAAGTAACTTGGTGCAATCGCAAGAAATGTATTCTCTCAGCGGCCAGACTGTAGTAGTAAATATAATGCCCTAATAACTCTACTTTATTGCCTTCATTCTATATGTAATATGCAGCAATATTATAAAGTAGATAATATATGAAAGCAATAATCACAAGTCATCGGCACACATTTAACAGAAGGGAAAGATTCCCAGACGCTAATAACAATAAATATCTTCCATATCATTCCTTGAGATACCTAATATAACTGGGGAGCCATTTGGCAGAGCATTTGGCTACGACCTCTAGAAGGAACAACTGTTGTTTTTCTCTCGCCAAGAAGTTCAAGGGCAAGCTCAATTCCCCCTATTACGGTTTAAGCCGCCACCTAATTAGGTCAGTATTGGATCGTGTTTCATTTAGAAATAAACATGCTAAATCGTGAACCCTTATAATGCCTTAGCGATTTCTATTTGATTCTGCCCAAAAAACAACAAAGTGAAAAAGCTTTTAATATCTGTATAATAAGATTTGTAGGACTGACTTACTTGGTGTTGATGGTACACAAGATCATTGGCCAACAGGAATGTTATTTGTATGCTTGTCAATCTTTTATGACCTAGATAAACATTTGACATAAAATGAATTTATTTTATGTATATTTACAGAAGATTTTTCTTTTTATACTAACCTCTCTCTGACCGAAAGATTTCTATTAGTAAACCTGTTAAATAAAACAGATGCGATCGCGCGGCGGTGCATCATCAGCGTTAGGAGCAGAGCGTGCAGAACGCGAACGCGAGCGAGCGGCCTTGCTACGTCACGCGCGGGACGAAGCAGAGCGCTCGCTGCAGCTCGCTGCTGCTCTCAGCGCTCGCGACACGCAGCTCCGACACGCTAGGGAACAGTTGTTTGAGGTAAGATTTATAAAAATAATTCAGTGACATAGTAGTGTTGATAAACATTTTTTGACATAAATATTAGTAAGATCACTATAAGATACCAAAACAATCTGATACGTTAATCGACGTTGGAATGACATTGACCTGAAATATAGAGTAACACTACCTCGAGCTGCAAAAATTAACAGCTGTTATTTTATCATCATTCATCGACGATCGACGATCATTTCCGTTGACGTGGTAAAAATGTCAATTACTTAAACGCGAGCGAATGGCCCTGTTCCGTCACGCGCGTGACGAAGCGGAGCGCTCGCTGCAGCTCGCTGCTGCGCTCAGCGCTCGCTACACGTAACTCACACACACTAGGGTACAGTTGTTGTAGGTAAGACTTATACAGGTACAATTTTACCAACAAATATCTGATAATGTTAAATAAACATTGTCATTCATCTAAAAATAGAGTATTAATCTTAATCCCCCCAAATTAAATCTCTTCTATTCCAAGTCAGAGCCCCTATACATCACATTACAGGAGTAGCGTAGTAGATAGATACAGATACAGTATAAATAATATGCGACGTTGTTTCCCTAAAAATAGTATATACATTATTATACATGAGACTTATGAAAATACTTTTCTGTTTGTCATGTAGCCAAGTGGTAGTACTCTCGTCAACCCATTATTGTCCCACTGCTGGGCACGGGTCTTCTCTCAGAGTGAGAGTTTTAGGCCATAGTCCACCGCGC
>DWNE01002716.1:0-18117 GCA_018249875.1 Cecropterus toxeus | reverse complement strand
ATGTTTCTAAAAACATTTTAGCAATGAGTGTCCCCTCTCCTCTAACTTTTAAACTAAGAAAGTGAAAAATCTAGATAAAACATATGTTTTAGATATCAACGAAAACTTTCAACGAAAATTAAACGAATAATATAACTTTGTAATTCATACAAACACTATGAAAAACAAATTCATGTTGGTAGTTGGAATAGTGTTCAACTTTATTAATTTTTTTACAACAGAAGTATATTTTTTCTTCAAGATTTGTGAATGATAATGCTACGGAATCCTTCGCCTGCGAGCCCGACTCGTACTTGGCCGATTTTTTCAACATAATCCTAATCAACTATAACAATTGTCACGCTATGAATAGTTAACGCCATGACATTGAATGTACAGGACACGCTATTGGCAATTTATTCATGTTATTGCCAACCGATACAGCTCAAGCATGTTCTTACAAGCGCATCAATCACTAGGTAATAATTAATGTGACATGTTCCGTCTATTATGTAGCACTACTCAGCGTGCGTTACTGCAGATTGACCGCTGATTTGATTGACCATTGCGTCTGTGTATTAATAAAGTGGGCGGTAATGAATGGAAGATGAGCTAGGAATATTAACAGCAATGTACATCATACCAAAATTGATTATATCATCATCACATCATCATAATGCAAAACATGTTATATGCATTTTAGAAACTATTCGAATAAATGATTAGTTCATGATATACTTGCGACAATTTTATATAGTTGTTTTAAATTGCCACTTAGTCTTCTTATGACAATAATAAAAACAATCGAGATGTTTGAATTCTATTAAAAATTATAATTTAGAGAACATTCCTTAAATTTTAAAAAAATATATATTAGAATAATTATAACAATTACTAAAATTTTACAAAATAATAATTTTCTCGCTTATTTTCTCGCTTCATTGAGCTCATGTATCACGGTGACGGGCAGTGAATCACCACCTTGTAAGCATCTAATTTAAGGGGATATAAGACGAATAACAGTAGCGGACAATGAGATATAATTAAAAGTAATAAATCTCGCAGCAGGTAACAAAAACGCGAAGAGCTTAATAACGACGCGTCTCGGCGTGGGAACACGCGTCCTGTGGCGAACTCCCTGCTTAGGGATGGCGATATTTTTCGAAAATATGTAAATTTTGAAATCGATTCGATAATAACTAATGAGTCGATACAGAAAAATATCGCATAACTGATCTAATTCACAAAAATCGATCCTCTATTTATTTTATTTAAATAAATAGAGGATCAAAATAAATAGGCAATAAATACGCTCACCTAGTTTAGTTAATGCTGGTCAAGAAAGGCCAACAAAACAAAAAACTTTTTTATTATTAATCAAAAAATTAATACGAAAAATATTGCAAAAGATAAATCGAATATCGATTTTCTAGGGTCTGAAATCGTTTTGTAAGATCTATTATCAGTTCATTACAGATATAATCTGATGTTTTAGTCCGAAAACGATTCTTCAATTAATCTATATTAAACTGCCATCCCTGCTCATGCTTTTGCTTAGAATGGACACCACCAAATGCTTAATTACTTTTTAATTGCTATTCATTGTCAAATATTCAGGACTTTGTTTAAGCCTGTAATCATAACAGTATTATGATAAGCGACACTGTTGGCGTTGTATAAATATCAACGGGTTTGTGTTAAAAATGATTTTTAACGTAGAATTTGTTAGAAATTCCGGTAGAAATAATGATACTGATAATACAAGGGTCAAGCATCAATGGGAAGTATAGAAATAAATTTTGTTGTTAATACTTATTTAATACCTAGTCAAAATTATTAAAATATGTTATAGAACAATAACTACATTTTCAAGTTTATTTTAAAATTCATTACGTATAGTTAGGTTGTAGTATACAAATCGTGTTATGTAAGTAATTAAGCAACCATGTAAAAAAGTGTGCCTCTGAAATTCACATTCGGCAAAAGTAAATTTAAATAATAATAATAAAATATAAAATATTTCTGAGTATAAGTTTTATACATTCGGCCTATAGCTACGGAAACTTAAGCTGTTTTAAAAGTTATGAAGCAAATAAAGTGGGCGGTAATAAATTGAAGATGAGCTGCGTTAGTTACTACAAAATCACAACGAAATTGTTTATTTGACAACTCACTTAGTGATGTATTTTCGTTTCATCGTGTTTCAAATAATAAATAATAATAATAAGCTTTATTTCAGACATAAGCCCATACAGAAAAAATGTTAGTAAACAAAACACAACGATTCTAACAAGTTTCACTCCAAAAGTAAATCTTTCAAAGAATCAAAAACGTCTATAATCCGTTCTGTTAATCGTAACTAACTCTATACTCTAGCACTATAATTAGTTTGTCTCAGCTGCTTAAAATTAATGCTAATATTGCCAAGTCTAACGTCACATGTGGTGATTCTTCGTAGCAACAGCAGCGTAGAACCTAATCTCGTAGCCATTACTACGAGCCGTAGCGTTCAGACGTCGTGCCAGTTGCACCTTGGTTATAATAATTATTATTATTGTTAGTAAGTACTATAGTTTAGTAAACTGTTATGAATTTTCCTTTTTAAAATTATGCGACAAATTTTGAAGAATTCATTAATTATTTATTAAATGTGTTAAAGTAATTATTTATTGTATTTGTTATTATATTAGAACTGTATATTTGTTTCGTAATAATTTACTTTAGAGATATAAACAATAGTGTTTATTTTTTATGTTGAGGGACTGTAAGTGGTTGCTATTTGTTAAACATTCAGTTTTTTTATTATAAAAAATATTTCTAGTACATAAAACAAGCAACATAAATATGTCAGAATATTAATTTTCAGCAAATACCGTTGAAACCAATGTTAAAATTAAATTAAATAATAAATGTACTTATATACTTATTATTATATGAACTTATATAATAAATGTTAAAAAACATTTATTATATAAGTTCAATAATCCACAAATCTAAAGGGTCGTAAACGTGTTTACAAGTTTCAATATATACAATCATTAATTGTTTGTTTCAGAACTATACGCGCGAACGCGGCCAGAATAAAAATGTAACCTCAAAAATCACATTGTTACGCGGCAGCAGTTGGGTACGACAAGTTATACATATACGGAGGGGTTGAATAATTTACGAGTGCACTAACTTTGGCCACGACGGGCCTGCTCGCTACAGATGGCCGAAGTACATATATCAAACCGGCCCGATGTTACAAGTTCAATAAAACTTCAGTGAAACTTATTCAAACGCGTCGGCCGGTGAAAGCTGTTTTTAACTTCTTTTCCCCGGGGATCACCCGTACAAATAAAGAGTTAGTCGAGGTATGAAAGTCGATTCCTTTTCGAGGAATATTTTTATAAGTAAAAGGAAGTTTTTGATGCCAGTCGTACAAGGTTAGATTCTATATGCGAATAGTTTTGTAATTTTGAAAAGGTGAGTAGTAAGTATTTTTCTTTTGCAAGTATAATGAGTTACGAACTACGCACTGTATATTGAAATTTATATATTGTTTTTAGATTTGTCAATAATAAATACGCTTCAGAAAAACTAAAACCAGGACATCCAAAATTTTTTGTCCTAATATTAAAATTCGAATATTTGGAATATATGTTTCTATGATCTTTGAGATTTTAAAATGAGAGACAGAAATTAATTCGCGGTGCAAATAATATTTTACACAAGTTGTTCTGGTCGTCAGAGGTCATGAAAGTTTATCTGTAGCTGGAACGTGTAAGGTAATTTTATGTCCAATTTAGATCCTCAAAATTACTGTATTCGCTAACAACCTCTGTGGCCTTGTATAACTAGCTCGCTCAAACAACATGTGCATTTGCATAAAATTCGAGCCGGCTTTAACAGCACGTATCGTAGCGATAAAGTTTTAAGTTGTTTTAGAATTAAAAGCTTCATAAATATTTTTAGAGTATTGCAATTTCTGCTTGTGAACTAAGTTTGGTTAATGAAGTAGAATACTTTCGAATTATGCGAAATTTTATATAACTATGCATTTTTACATAATTATAGTTCCTTATTTTAAGAAAACACTGAGAAGATTGATCAGTTATCTTCGTATATCTACAGTTATTTTGCCGAAATAGTCTGACAAGTCGCGACATAAGCATATAATGGACTAGCTGTTCCCCGCGGTTTCACCTGCTTCTTCATAAGAAAAAAACAAACGAACAACATAGCGTGATGTTATATAGCCTACGTGCTATTCAACACAAAAATATTGTTCCAATTTAAACCAGTAGTTCCTGAAATTAGCGCGTTCAACCAAACAAAGAAACTCTTCAGCTTTATAAAATTAGTATAGATAATCGTTTAATTTGCGTACTATCTATATAAATAAAATTACAAAACGCAATGTTTCATTAAAAAACAATTTAAAATTAGATACTTTCAGCGATGAAAGAGTTAAACTTAATACGAAATAAATAAGCATACACTATATAAATCAAGTTAGGAAACGTTTGTGTATACAAACAATAGTTATTAACACGGGTTGTATGTAGTAGACTAAATTACACAAAGAAACAGCTTGTGTGCAGAATCAAGTAAACTAGTTAGTTATGCAGCAGGGCGACATAAAGAGCAATATGCACGTAAGCGTCGCGACACGAAATCTCTGTCAGTCGATGAATATAAAGCAAATAAACTCGTCGCTGGAGCACAGCGCTCACACTCATCTTGAGTGTACTCAAGTCGCGCCCCACTCAAGAAGTGTTTAGCAGACTCTGCAAACACCCGCGCACTCATGATTCACATTATACGTGGATTGGTTTGATAAAGTATTTTTGCGAAGGACTGAGATAATAATTATGAGGGAATTCCATATTTGATTTGTTTGTTATCCTGTTGACTCGAGTGGGTATGAGCGGCAGATATTTGATTAATGTCACTGATGATGAATTCTTAGAACGGATGTGAAATTAAAGATGTTTATTAAATTTTGAAAGATAGGGGACGAGAGACGAGGTACTGTCGGAGTACCGCAACCATAAATGAATTTCAAGTGAGAAGCAGATCTTGTGTTTTGTCGGAAGAGTACGGATGCCGTATTGCCGGCTCTACTTACATGTAAGGCGATAACGAGCAACGATTTTATTATATTCTGAAGGTGGAATAATATTTTTATTTAAGAAAAGTAAGAATAGAGCCCATCCTTAAAAGTTTACTCGTTTACTACTTATATACGTTTTCTCAAACACTAATAGCCCCACACTAGGATTTTCTCCTGTGTTATGGGTACCGTGGACACAAATACGAATACACGATCATCCCAACTCAGTACAGAACATCTGAATGATGAATCTAATTTCATTATTTAGATGTCTGTCTTGCTGTTGATCGAACCCGGAATCCTCTTCGTGTCAGACAGGTATGATGACCGCTCCGTCGCGCGGATCATCAGTGAAGGTGAAATTACCCTATATAATATTGCTATTTTGTTATAATGCAAAAAACATATTTAAAGGTATATAAATAATAATTAACAATAAAATTATATAAACAGTCACGAACATTCATATCTATACTTTAACATTATAAAGCAGTAGAGTTTGTTTGGTTGAACGTGCTAATCTCAGGAACTACTGATTCGAATTGATAAATATATTTTGGTGTTGAATAGTAAATTTATCGAGGAAGGCTATTTAACATCACGCTATGTTTGTTTGTTTTTAGAACATTGACCTCTAATAAACGCGGGTGAAACTGCGTGGCACAGCTGGTCATAAATATTATCATTCTGACTATTCTACAATGACTATATCATATATAAAACGAGCATTATTCTGTGATTTTAATATATTTTCTGATACATTTATTACATTACAACTACATGCCGAGTAAGGCAATGTTTTTAATGAACTTCGTTCTGAGTATATTAAGGTAGAGTTATTGGAAAGTTTTCCAATAACGTCTAGCCGCATTTTGGCGTGGCAGTCAACTTAGGCTATGTCTACACTGGGGGATTTTTGTTTGTCTGGTCGAAGTTATATTTAAACACCTCAACAAGCATAACTCGTTTAAAAATAGTTTCGTGGAAATTCGTCTATTACTCATACAGTTCTGAGTTTTTTTTTTAATAAAGCTCGTTACTATAAAACGAAAAAAAAGGAAAACAGTTGACAAAGAAAAGGTCTTAACCGTTTTTTTAGCCTGTTTATATAATAACAGAAGGCTGATAATCATATAGTCAATCTCAGTGTTGTCGTCATTATAAGTCACTAGTATAATTCTAGCTATCTAGGAAGTCGCAATGCATCTGAGCTCTGATTTAAATTAATGGCTTTAACCAATATCCATTAACTGGGCGGCAAGTTTAATCCCGTTTGGTGGAAAAACGAGAAAGATTACTTAATTTTTCAGTTTTCAAGAAACAAAAGATTTCTTGAGTTTGTTTTTTGCACTTTTACTTTTTGCCGTCCACCCGATAATAAGTAGCCGCTGCAGCCCACGGACACCTGTAGTTTACACCAGATAAGATCTTGCTTGAGATTGAACATAGACGCATTGCTATCCTTGAGAACTAAGTCCGAACGTATGTGTTTTGTCTTAACTTTGCTGTTATTTGGCAGAAATAAATGAGGCAATGGTGCCTCCGGATTTCAATTAATTTCTAGTAAAACTTGAACCGACATAAGTTATATATTATATTTTTCACCACGGTTAAGAGACCTACGGCTTTAGAAGACGTATTAAATAAGTCCTTTCTTATTTTTTTTATTTATTAAAGCATTGACGTAATATATCGCTTCCTTCTAATGCTATAAGGTATTTTATCGCAAATAATTTACATTTTATGTTAAGAGCTTTACAAATGTCGTTGACAGACTGTCTTCTTGTCCAGTGTGAACGTGGCCTATATGCCTTCATTATTAAGTTATGAACGGTAAAGTTAATGATGTTTTAACAATTTTTGATGATTTACTTTCAAATTAAGGAACATCATTTTGTTTAAGTACTATAAAATTAAAATCTAAATTTTAATATTAATTCTTAAATCTTTATTTAAAATTTAGATTGCCTGTAAAATTCTACGTATAGCAATTAAACGTACGTTTAGCATTGCTATACGTATAATTTTACAGGCTTTTTGTTTTATCAAAAAGTGAGGAAAAAATATAATATTCCATTGCGTCAGCTACATTTGGAGTGTCTAATCTAAAGGACATTGTGATGGAACCCGATTAAATTAAGTTACTACAGCGAAAAGGAGAGCAATTTCGATTCTCATAGAATTCAAATGAGCTTTTTATTCAAACATTGGAGGAAGAAACACTAAAATAGACGGTTCTTTCACTGCATTAAAAAAACGTACAGGTATATCTCTAAACTTTGTGACTTACCCCGAAGGCTTTGAAAATAGAATTAGCATGACTTTCATCGTGCATTGTCGTATTTTCCAATGTCGTTAAATGGGATATGCCATTTAAAGGTGCTTCTTATATGGCGAATAGCGCTTTCGCCCTGTTCTTATGTGAGCCTGGTACAATATAAGACTAATATCCAATTGCATTTAGAGGGGTAATATGGATATGTAATTTTTCTCTTTATGTCAATGTATTATCTATACATTGTAGTATCAAACGAGCATGCAGTTCACCTGATAGTAAGTGGTTACTGCCACACATGGACATGTATAAGCAACTTTGTATAGAATAGGGGTTCTATCTGATGTCGATAACAGTCACATTGCTACTCCCAAGAACTACGATGGTCGGCTCATATATGCGAGCACCCTTCCCGCGAAACGCAAGAATTGCTTCGCGTTAGAAATAAGTGTGATGGTGGTACCTCCTCGGTCGAATTACTCTGGTTCTGTACTTTACTGTTCCGTAACTGTCTTTTATGTCAGTATGTAACTGTTTTTGCAATTTCGTCTTTCGTATGTTTGTAATTTTCGCAAAGATGTTATTGACTTAAAATTTTTGCTTTACTTTGTATTTTTATATATCCGAGCTTTATACAAAACAGAAACATAAGGTTAATCTTTGTCTAAATATAATTATTACTTCGTAGTAATCACCTCATAGCCGAAACACAAGCTAGATGAAGCTAAGACCATGAAACTGAAGCAAAGACCATGAATTTTGACAACAGTTTAGTTTTATGATTTCAGCATCTATTTAGAAAGGATTCTGAGATATTCCACCTATAAGAAGGTTAAGAAAGCTTCAATGTTTGTGTTATACTCGTGTAATGTGTACACGTGTGTTTTTTTAATAGCCAAATGGCAAATATGTAGATTGTCAAGCCAATAAAAATGTTTTAGTATCGTGTTTTATAAGGGTTCAGTATCACGTTGTAAAAAAATATAAAGTCATCAGAAGGTATCCATTTAATCAAATAAAAATTTCATACAAGTTTACAAGTTCAGAGAAAGCCAAATGTTTATCTCTTTACATCTGTCCATCTACATTAATATTAGGTTCTATGCAAAGATAACAAAGATTTAAAGCTATTGACGTGTAATGATACATCAATAATAAATACTATAAATTTATTTCTCTCTACTTAATATTATACGATAAATATGATATGATGTCGTCTCTACTTACTTTATTATGAAACTAAGTCATTTTACAAACTTCAAAGCTTTACATTATTTATATATTATTAATTATTTTGATATGATAATTTTCTACTATAGTTCCTACTCGAATTAAGGATACAAAACCGTTAATATTATCTTTATACGCGTTTCTACAACTAATCTAATAATTAGGTTCTATATCCATTGACAGCGATTTACCATTTGAATAATCTATCCGAAAATATGTATGTTCTACGTAATAAGAGGCCGTTTCCTATTACTCCGAATTATAATTTAAGTATCTAAATTGCCTAATACACTATTAATAATACATAATCGAGATTTCAGCTCTAAGACTTTATGCATATTTATATGATTTGTATTTCGATATATTACAATACAGTTACATACTTAAAAATATGTTTCATAGCTCCATTTATCATAAGCAGGATAGGTATCAACAAACTGTACAAAATTTATATACAATTACTTATATTAGACTATTCCGTTTAAAATTTCTACATACACAATGCATAACAACTATATATTAACTATATTATGTTTACATGAATGCCTACCGTAATTCGTTTAAATTAATCTTAGTATTGTGTCCAGGTTTTGGCTGGAAAGAGAAAAAGACAAAATTAGTTTGTAAAATCAATCATTGGATAACAGTTGTCAATCCCTGATGGAGACTATAGGCGATAAAATTCAGCACTGGGTAACTGCTAACCCGTGCCCTCTCTCATACTCCAGGTTTACCCTAATTGTGGGTAGAGTCCGGTACCCAGCAGTGGGACTTACGAGATCACAGCGAGAAATATCTTCACCGCTACGACCACCGACAGTATTCCAGTAAAGGTGTACGAGAAACTAGATAAGGTGATAAAACCGGCGTATTTCAGCAAGGCAGGTAACAGTTACTCCGTTTTCTATTTTGAAGCAGTTCTGCGTTTCGGTGGTGGAAATGGAAATCAGTTAACATACATGTCAGACGACCATCTCGGTCTTCAGGAGTGAGAATCGACATCGATCATCAACTTTGAGTGGAATCCCAGTTCTATAAGTAATTGGTTACAGATATCCACGACCGGCAGTGATCACTTATCAGCAGATGAACAACACGTTCGTTTGACATAAGAATTTTATAATAAAAAGATAGTTTAAAAACTAAAACTCGAAAATAGAACGAAACATGAAAATGGTCTCTAATGTACAAACTATTAAAATTTTACCGGCTAATAGATAAAAAACTTATTATATTTAAATGTATCTTATATTTCGTACTGATGGAGATTAGTTTAAAGGATAGACGTGATCGTATGCCTTGCGATCTATAACCAGCGGACAATGAAGAGGCTTCTAACGACACCTTATTTTGATAACTAGTTTAGAAGTTATGAGAGAACAGATGAACATCCATAAACACACATACACACAAGTCAAAATCATAACCCTCCTTTTGCTTCGCCGTAGTCGGATAAAAAAGATAATGTGTCGTTAGTTTAAAACAGTCTCTTTCATCACACACATATTTCATGTTTCAAACAGCCTTTAATAAATGTTTTTGTATTGAGCACACATAATATAAAAAGTTAACTATATTTAATAAAATTCAGTCAAGATACCTTTGTAGTGCATGTCTCGGTGCATGCTTGGGCAAGTTTTCCCCGGATACTGAAATTAGTTTCGTTATTAGTTAGGACACTTGTTTGCTTGATATTATAATGACAATGTTCTACACAAAGGATGGTTATTAAACTACGGATTTTAATAAAAATACACATAGAAGAAAGCTTTAGTATATTTCTTTTAAACAACTAAATAAATATTTTTTTAAATATAAAAAAAAAAATGCTTTCTACACTATCACGGATACACAAAGCCGAATACACAAACACCTAGACCTAGGACCGAGTCTAAACTTATCGTTCTGATGCCTGTCTGGCCGGGAATCGAACCCGGAATTCACTACGTATTAGACCGGTATTGTGACTGCTTTGCCACGCGGGTCATCAAACAATATTGTATATACATACTTATTTACTTGCTTTTACAAGTACCATAAATATTCGGTTGTTATTTTTATTTCTGGAATTTTTGTTTGAAAAGGGATTCATCAATCAGTTCACACTCGATCATATTTTATAGACAATTATCAAAATAGGGATTTTATACTTGATCCAGTAAAAAAATTGAAAATAGGAATTATTGCAGTTTTAGAACATGATTTTATAGGCGAACGTTAAATCAGTATTACTTGAACTAACATTTACCTTGCTCAAATCAAAGTCGATGTTGGTCCTCACCGCGCGGTGGTGTAGTGGTTGTGGTGGTCTAAAGTTATTCCCGAGTGGCGCTTTCGGGTGCCTCGCGTCGCCCTGCATCAAGCGACGCAAGGCGTGGAGCTGGGTGAAGAATATTTTAATTTACTCGTCTTAAACATCTTAATTTTATTTGAAAGAAACGACCAACGTATCGGTTTATGGGTAAGTAGCAAATAGCTAAAAACTATTGGATGTGAAATTATCCTTCTCATTAACCCATTCAAAGTACGAACAAGATTCATTATTTTCTTTAAGAAGCGATCGTAGAATCTGGTAGTTTGTTAAGTTTATTTTTGTTTTTGTTGATCACCATTAAAGTTGGCAAGAGTTATTTTCGTTGTATACACAAAAACTTCTTTTAAATATTAAAGTAGCAAACGAGCATGCATCCCACCTGCTGGCAATTGGCTACTACCGCTCATGGACATATGTAACTCCAAATAAGGTAAGTCTTACTGGAGGCTATCTCAGTGGCGTAGCGTGGGTGTACGCCGCCCGGGGCGGAAGTTGAACTTGCTATCCATTCAGAAATTTTAGTCGTCAAACAAAAAAACGGTAATATCTAACTAAGAAAAAAATACACAATATCTAACTTGACGACCAAAAAAAAAATGACAATATCGAACTTGACGACCAAAAAAACGACAATATCAAACTTGACGACCAAAAAGACAAGGTTGCCAAATATTTCTTGCCGCCCCTCAAAATGTGCCGCCCCCCGGCCCCACTACTCCACTGAGCTAGCTACAGATATGTTGCTACTTCTCAGAATTAAGTTGCAACGTCTCGGATAAGTATGTCTCCCTTACCACATCTTTAAAACCAAAACACAGCAGCGCTTAACACTCTTGATATTAAGCAGAACTAGGGTAGGCGGTGGAACCTCCGGAGTCGAACTAGAAAGGGTTTTACCATATCATTGTCAACCCATTGTTGTCCCACGGCTGGGCACGGGTCTTCTCCGAATGAGAGTTTTGGGCCATAGTCCACCGCGCTAGCCAAGTGCGAATTGGTGGACTTCACACACCTTTGAGAACTCTTTTTTTAGAGAACACTCAGATGTGCAGGTTCATCATAAGCAGTGATAATTAATTTGTAATGCGCATCATTTTAGAAAAGTCTGTGGTGCGTGGGATTCGAACCTGATTGAGAGGCCGAGCTTCAACCATTAGGCTATGACTGCTCTACCATATAGTCCACCGAATTTTGCTATTAATTAAAATAACGTCACTTCCTTTATATGTTTTTACGTTATAAATATAGAAAATTTATTTTTATTTTTGTAACCTGGAGTTCTTTTAAATTGGATATCTTGTAGTGTGGCGACGGCTCAGTGCGGGCCGGACAAACGGCCTTTAGACATGCGATTTGCCGACGGATCGCTGTTTGGGTACGCCTTATTGATTGTGAATTCATCCGACACGAATAACATTGAATGTCTAATTTTGCAAGAACTGTTTACGTACTTGCAATTCAGGTATAAAATTACAGACGACATTTTTTCAATGTAACATTTTATTCTGCTTTTATTATGTTTCTTTTTTTCTATCACGCTCTTATATGCTACGGAACGCAAAAAATGTATTAAAATAGTGACATTAAATAAAAAGTCAATTCAAATAATATAAATGGTAATAGTCTGCTAAAAATGTATATGTCTATTTAAAAATATGTGTAGGTAACAAGAAATTAATGTAGGTAATGTTATGACAATTAAGTCTAAGCATTATAAGTAAAACAAAACGTCAATATAGTTCAATATATGGTAATTTCAATAATTATTTATATACCGGGCGATATAAAACAGAAAAATATAAAGTTTTTTACAATACGGTTGCATAAACGCATACGTTGTTTTTGAAGTTTCGATCTTAATCCACCTTCCTAATCTTCAAGTCCACTTCAACTAAAACTGTTCCATAGAAAAATGCATTATTAAAGTAGAGGGACCTGAAACGATTTCAGTTAAATTGAATTTTCGCTGTAGTGTAGTGTGGTGCGGATTAACGAGCGAGTTGCACGCGAGCCTCTAAGCTAATTCATATAGCTGTTTACGCCGAATACACACTGATTACCACGGACCGTGTAAACACGAAAATATGATCTTTTATATGAATTTATATTTTTTATTTAGTTTTACTACATATGCCTTCGGATTATCTGTGTTTATAATTGTTGTTTGCTGATCTTTAAACGCTCGGTAGAGTACATGTATTTGAGTGACATAAAAAATAAAAATCATAAATTCATTCTATTTAGGTATAATGCGTTTAAAAATACAGAGATAAAAGGTATAAAAATGATTGAAGTTTCTTGTAATAATATTTTCACTCTCCCAAACATTTTTTTAAAAATGGTTAGGTATATCGCCCGCGAAATTACCCAAATTCCTATATGTATGGGTTAAGATGCTTTCTTTAACAATCGTGGATTAAATTTAATCATATCTTTATGACTTTTATTCTCATAGAAATTATTTATTTGAATTTACTATAGTGAACAAAAATTATACACGTACGGTATGTTATTATAAATTAACACAATTACAGTGTACCAAGCATATTAACCTTAAAACTCTAAAGTCAATTGCTAACTTATACCTTTAGTGTAGCAATAATAATTAATGTTTGTTTGCAACACTACTCGTTTTGCAACTACATAACTATGTCTGCATGCAACTCAGTACAAGTTATACCGTGCCGGCGCCAATTTCGGGTCCTATCAAACTTTTGGTTATTACATTTAAATTATTGCTGTTCATGGTCGAGTGTGCAGTGCATAACACAAAGGTATTTATGTATAACTGAATCAAAGGCGAGCTGTATTGCTTCAAGCAACCACAACGTCCAACTCCCCGCGAGATTGCAAGCAGTTTCCACTAGCACTTAATTTTCCCACCAACACAAACGGAAAACATAAACAATGATTTATAATAACAGCCATACAACGCGGCACTTTCAGTTTACTTTTAACACGTACATAATTCACGGCGAAGTCTTTGTCTAGCGGCGCGGGACGTGAGTTGTTTATTGTAGCGTGAGCACAAATGAAAATGTTATTACGCTGGCCTCAACCACGGCTCAATTCACAGAGGATAATACCAGGACTAGATGTGACAACGGAATACGTGAAATCGTTTATCTGAACTGAGTTATTCACGTTAGTCTCTCGACTGGTTCTCGTATTTCAATATTTTTACCGATGCACAATGTTTTGTTATAGTTGATTGAAAATACCAATTTCATCGACTTTTTTATCAATATTTTACGTATATTGTAGGTTTTCCTTAGGTATTTTTTTTTTTTTAATTTTCTTTCTTTCTTTAAAATTAAAAAAATATATATAATCCCCAAAATATAAGAGATAATTATTACTTTCTTTGTGCTTTTTGCTTCTTTATTAAAAACTGCTGGACAGACGTACTAATCAATGAAATATTATTTTACTGAATATTAAATTTAAATTAGATGAGTATTGTTTAAAAACATAAACATATGTATATTCAAGTACTTAAACATGACTCGTAAGAATAATTTAGCCCTCGGGTAAGTTTCAGTGCCGCAACATGAACAACTAAATATTATTACCATGTTTTAAATAATATGCCGCTCAGAGCCAAAGTTGAATTCGCCACTAACTCATTTAGGAATTTTAGTCGGCGAAAAAAGACAATCTAAATAGACGACCAAAAAAAGATCGCCATACCCTTATAGGCTTTGACACCTGTTTATCTCCAATTTGACGATAAATAAAAAGTTCGACAATTTAAATATACTGCCGCCCGGAGGCGCAAGTTGAGTTTCGAGGTTTATTCTATAAAAAATATCGGTTATATATTAAGGAAAAGGAAATTTTGCCGCCCCCAAAACATACTGCCCCGGGTCGTGTCTACGCTACGCCACTGATTTAATGAATTTCTTTTACTATAGAAACAACAAACGAACATACTGTTCACCAGATGGTATATTGCCACTACCGCCCTTGAACATCTGCGATCAATCCCTAGAGAAGATATCTATTTTACCCGAAGTCGACCACAGATGCTTTACCACTTCTGAGGAATAAAATTATCGATTCATATGAAAGTGATCTGTCAACATAAAACCCGTTGAAATGCGAAAACTGCTTTAGTTACTGTAGAACTTTGTGTGGCGGTGGAACCTCCTTGGTCAAACCATATTCTTTCTACCAAAACATCATATATAATGGATACATCAGTATTATAATCGCACACTAGATCCGATATCGTCATTTCTCCCAAATGTGCAATATAATAAAATGGACAACAACCCTCATAATTCCAAAAACGATATTATTTATATTGCAAGTCAACGGAGCGTGTACTAGGGGCGAAGTTGATCAGAGGAGGGGCCATATCGATTGCAGCTAAATACATTCTTGACTTTGGCCGGAGTTCATATTATAAATAATTCAACATGTTTCTACTTGTGCTGGTTCAACATACGCTACTTAGGAATGTTCGCGTAATACATTTCAGTGGTAACACGTAATGAACAATGACTCCAACTTTACCGACTAAGTATTACAAACTACAATTTGTAATTGTTGTCGACCAGATTACAATTTATGTTTAAGGGATGTTTAATTTTTGTAACAACCAGAAGAACGTAAACCAAAAATTAAATTAAGTTTTGGTATTTAAGGAATCTATGTAAACATATTTGAAGGCGGTAGTTCGACTCTGGAGGCACCGAGTTGATCTCAATCACACCTACCTAATAAATGCAATGTTATGCGCTACTGTTTTTTTTTATCTGAAGGGTTCGCTAAGGGAGACATCATTATCCGAGACTTTCCAACTTGGTCCTCAAGAGTAGCAGTGCATTTGTCTTACCTCAAGCAAATCCTTGATCTGATGTCGATTACAGATGTTCATGGGCGGCAGTTGCCACTTACGGCGGCCACTTAAATTAGGCGGACCTCATGCTATTTACCCGATTTATTATCAGAAGGAGAGTAATGTTTTTCAAGCGTATGTACACATGTATGTATGTTTGTTTGTTGGAATGTATGTTCATTTCTTTTGCACGCGCTACGGCTCAAACGGCTTGACGAATTTTGACGAATGATATACCATTACAATAGTCTCAATTTGCAGAGTGACTAAGACTATACAATTTTTAAAAATGGCACCTACAAATAGGAGAAAAAGAGGGAGGAGAGAAAACTTTTTTACTATCGCGACGATATGAGTATCAAATGAAAGCTAAAATATAGACCATTCTAAAAATATATATGTTATAGGAGTTTTACTTAACTATTTTGTTGAAAATTCAATAAAGGGTTAAATAAGGTGTCTATTTCAATATATAAATGAAAGAGAAAAATGGAATAATAAGCGATAACAATAGACACAAGATATACACATATAAAATTGACTAAACGCAATTACTTTATCACTGCAACGTTCAATTTTACGAATTCTCATACATTTTCATATTCACAAAAGAGGCCACGTGTAGTAGGTAAGTGGTCATCTTTGTCTATGAATATTCACAACAACAGAGTGATTATGAATGCTTCACTGGGTTTGATAGAATGCTTTCACGCCTTTTGGAAGAGCCCCAAGTTGTATCTTAAAAACGCCTTAGAAGGACATATTTTTGATGCTTTTTTTATAAATATGAAGTAGCAAACGAGCAAGCAGCCCACCTGATGGTAAGTTGTTACTGCCGACCATGGATATTTGTAAGCAACTTCATATAAAACAGGGGTTCTATATGAAGTCTATCACAGACTATCAAGGACTGAGACGGTCGCCTCATATAAAAGTGAGCCGGTGTACCTATAGATGTGAAACATCTATAGGTAAATCTGATTGCTAGCAAGGCGATGTATTTATTTCCTTTTGCGCCATCTGTTATACATTGTCGAAACGATGTATTAAGTATCGAATAAAACGAAGCGGGCTGCGATGTTAGTTCAATTTAGTGCGAGGTACTGTTCGTAAATGGCATTATGTTCATTAATTATGCTAAATATTTAGTTCCTGTCGCAATCTTGTCTTTTATACATGTTACATGCACGAACGCGATGTTTCACATCTGTACGGCGTCCCGTGGCGGTTATTTTTTCCGTTAGTGCAGAACGTCAAAGTGTTATAGTGCCTTAGGTTCCTTTTAAAGAGCGATGTAAGTCATAGTCTACTGTATTGTTCAAGTGCGTTTGGTAGACTTCATATACCTTTGAGAATTTCTTTTTGTATATAACTCTTAAGTATACGTATTTCATTGAGTCTTCGTTCAAAGTTTAAGCTAGTGATTTAGATTGATTTACAATTTCTAATATGCATATATTAACTTTACTGGGATTCGAACTTCGAATAATATATATTTTTGATATATTTCCTGTAGAAATATTTTTATTGTCTAATTACATCCGATGATTTTAACAATTCATCCGAATATGAATTGATAAAATCATCTATTCAAATAACAATTGCACGAATATAGTTTAAATAAAATAAATTACAAGCCGATTAGTTTTCATTTCCATGATATTAAGCCTGTAATATAAATTTCAGTACCTAATGATGTATGTAGATTAGCGCACAGGGGAAAACAGAATATAATTTATTAATATTATTACCCCACGCCAGATGAACGCAACGGTGAATTCTGAAAACCTCGTTTGATTTACGAGTGGGGTAACGAAACGACAAATTTTAATTTTACCCTTTGCTCTCAGTATCAAGAGCTTTTCAACTATAAAAATGTTTTTCGAGTACGTGAGTGCACCTTATAAAGCAAACTTTAAAATATGTCATGAGTATTCGCGTATTCGCTGTTGCTTTTCATATTATTTCAGCGTAGTTCCCCGAAGTTGTGCGGCTTAATTTTAATTTAACTTACATCGTAACATACTCGTGCAAGTCGTGGTAAGTGTAAGTGGTTTCAAAATATACTCGTGGTGCAGTTTTACGTTGAACAAAATTGTTTGTTGTTTTAAAAACTTGTATATAACATACGATAAGCTTAATATGTAACAGTATTCGTACGAATATATTTCAAAGTTTTTTTCTGGAACGTATTTTTTACTGCTTCTAAGGAATATTCTATAAGATAGACTCAAATTAATATATAGACCGAAACATACAGTCGTTTGTCCATTAAAATTGTATTATAGTTGAATTATTATGTATTACTAGCAGACCCGTGCCCACTTCGTTGGGCATTAAAAAAAATTGTTTTATTCACCTTGCATAAAAATTGGCAG
>DWNE01002715.1:0-18123 GCA_018249875.1 Cecropterus toxeus | reverse complement strand
CTCATATTATTGATTTTCACGAAAACCAGCAATAGGTTAAAATAATGTAATGAATTAGCTATCAGCTGTTCGACGTTTGGTCAATGACCTCGCGCTGTTCACAATACATTGCATGCTCAAAAATTACCAACTCGGGAACCAATCATTTCAGGAAAATTGATGAGTTATTTTTTGTTTATTTAGTGTCACAAATCTACTATTTCAGTTTTCGGTACGCTGTCATTCACACCCGTATAAGTAAGCTGGCAACCACACCTTTCCAATGAAACGTAAAACTGTGAGGTGGTACCTCCCTTGTTGAACTACACTAGTTCTACCCTCAACTCACAGACAAGTTTATGTCACACACCTTTTTTCTTAGCTATCTCCATATCACCCATGAAGTCATGGGAGACAAAACAGGAGTCTTCCTTTGCTTGGTTGATTACATAACTCTCCTCCATAACATTCAACTGTCTGTACGACAGAATCTCTTTCAAGTGATTTGTCAACACTTTACCGCCAACGTCTATACGTCTTATGCCCTCCTTGTACTTCTTCCGATTGATATAAGGTACTATGTACGTAAAACTATACCCACAGTCAACGATTAACACACACTCGCTCCTAGTAGACTTCCTATAGTTATATTCGGCTAAATCCGTCGCATTAATACGCAGTAAGGACTGACATTCGTATTCCTCGAAGAAAATCTCAGTCATTCCCTCTTGGATGGACGAGAAATTGAACATTGGTTCTGTAATTATAAGTGGAACCTCCGCAAAGTTGACAGGGCAGCAATCCTTGCTGAATATGAAATCCCAGACCGTTTTTTGAGTGTCCCAGTTAATGAGGAACCCTTTTTGGAATGGTAGGATGTAGAATAAGCCCGACGCGTCGCGACAGTCTTCGATTTGTGACGCGATGAAGGGACGGCGCCGTTCAGACTTCGCTTTCATAATGCAGTTGGGAACTACCTTCGCTTCCGAGGTCGAGAAGCCAACTTTAGCGGCGTAAGCTCCATTGTCGAGAATGTAACAACATGTCTCAGACATTTTAAAGGTTACCGGGAGTTATTTGAAACTGAAATATCTTATACAGTCATATTTTTAGGCACTCAATGTTAATGATTCTTCAATAATAATGAATCAAGGTTTTATTTTCAGTAACGTTATGAATAACAAATTTGATAAATATAAAAAAAAAAAAAAACTTAAATTCGACTAATTCAACGCTATCGCTTGATCTGTTATGAGATTTGACATTGACAATTGACATATTGTCAAACGTATCTATGGAGCTAAGTAATGTTTTTACGGCCTTGGCTTTTTGCCTGTCAGCTCAATTCATAGAGTTAAAAGTATATATCAGTATTGATAAATAAGCAATGGTTTATTTATATACAGCCATTAAATTATAATGAAAAAGGTTTTATAAAACATGATGCCGCTTCAAAGGTTGGTAATTCATATTTATGTAATTCAACTATGGATATATTTTTTTATTTAGATAGTTTCATCTCAAAATTTTCATTTCAAATATTCACAACAAAACTTAAACCTAAGCTCAACCTCATGTTCGCTAATGAAACCTCAATTTGCAGTAAAACTTGAGAATAAAAAGTCACACCATAACGTCCCAATGCTGGGGAAGCGAATCTATATATAATATATTTACCTGCCATTGTAACAGACCACAGAACACTATACTCCTACGGAGCAGACACTATAGACAGTTAATGAGACATGACAAGACATCAAATAATTTTGACTTCGCAATTAAATGTCTATCATACTCTTAAAACTTCATTAAATTATTACAAGCAATACCCGTGGGTGTTTCACCTGGATCACTTTGTACTCTTTAAAAATAATGACACGGGGAAAGTTGGGGAAGACATAGCGTGCCCGTAATATGGCATCGCGTGCCATCAATGGCGCGCATGCCATCCTTGTCCTACTTCTAACATTCTAGTGATTATAATCGTATCCTACCTATGCCTAATTGAATTAACAGGCTATCAGAGATCTATGGCGGTGTAGATGCACTTCATGGATTATATTGTGTAGAAAAAAGACCAATCCTTCAATAAATATCACAAATTGAAGTTGGTTCTAAAACAATGGTTGTCTGTAAAGTCGGTTAACGGACGATAGTTTTACGCCACAGAAATATTAATGAAAAATCGCATATTTTTATGAATCGAATTGTATTATTGAAATTATCATTATTTTGTATAATACAGAGAAGTTAATAAAATTTATCTATTTATCAGTTGATTTATCGATAAATTATAATTATATTTAATATAAGTCAACATTTATTTACATTCGTTGATTCAAATATTTTTTTCGCGTTCCCGCATGCACGCTCAGTCTCCATCGATTTATGAAACGTTGTCACGTCAAAAAAATTACAATAAAACACAAGTGTAATGTATTTCTACATCTTTTATTGATTAGATATTCGCTATTAACTTATATATTAACATTCAGCTTATAGACTATTCTCCATTATCTGTGAACAAAAAAAATGAACTTTATTTAAAAGCTTTTATTTTACTTGCAATGTTTGTATGTGTGTATGTTTTGGTCAAATCTTGCAAGCCGAATTTAACCCACTTCTCAGTGCCCAATTGAGCTGAAATTTGGAATACACATTAAGTTCTGATAGGGATGTGAAAAAATAATCGATTATTTTTTCGGAATAATCGATTTTTAGAAATCGATTTCTTGATCATAAATAATCGATTTTATATTTAAAATCGCAGCTTAGAATTAATTACTAAAGAGATTATTTATTTCAAAGTTTATAGATATTCTTTTTTTTTGGTTATCAAGTTACAAATGCCGTCAAGTCCATATTGCCGTTTTTTTTTGGTCGTCAAAATTGGAAATGAAAAATCGATTTTGCCATTTGTGCCACTGAGGCCGAAGGATAGGGATGTGAAAAAATAATCGATTGTTTAATAAATCTATTATTTTTATAAATCGATTTAATGACTATAAATAATCGATTTTAAATTAATCGATTTTTATTTATACTTTTGTTTTTTCCGTAGCTATGAATTACTTCGATCAATCAAGTAATTTCGATTTTTTAGCAGCAGCTCTATAATATAATTACTTGCAACGCCATCTAGTGCCTATTATTTGTGGAGTTTTCAACTAAATGAACAAAAAGTATTTAAGGGGCTAACTTTATAATAAAAAAAAAAAATCGATTATTTTTTTTGGAAAACATCGATTTATAGAAAATCGATTATTTGATTACAATATAAAATCGATTAATTAAAAATCGATTTCTGCCCAGTCAAGTCACATCCTTAATTTGAGGACTCTTCTACCCCACCGGTTATCTGCCCTACAAAGATGAGGCCAGCCCATTGCCACTTCAGCTTACTAATTTTCAGAGCTATATCGGTAGCTTTCGTTTGCAGACAGTTCGTTTTTATCATTACGAAAAATACATATATTTTTTACTCACTTCCTTTTGCTAGAAACGCCTACTTCTTGAGAAGCTGATGGCGAGTGATCAGGAATGGTGCGGAGAGGCCGGACCCAATGAACACCATAAACATGGCCGTCACCTTGTAGCGGTTGTTAATGCTGAAGGGCAAATTCTGGAAAAATTAAAAAATACTGGCTGGTTATATTGCATTTTTTTTAAACTGACAGATTGTTTAAATACTGGCATTTTAAGACCTGATTTTTGACGTGTGGCAGAGCAGTCACCATACTGATTTGACACGCAGTGGGTCCCAGGTTCGATCCTCGGCCAGACAGAAATGAGAATGATGAGTTTAGATTTCTGTTATGAGTCTGAGTGTTCGTGTATTCATCTTTATGTGTCCATGGCACCCACGACACAGGAGAAAATCCTACTGTGGTATGTTTCTTTGTTAAAAAAAAATAATTTAAACATGGCATACTTTTATTATATATTTTTTTAAATTGCAATTTATTATTACTTATTAATCCTAAAATCTATATGTTACCATACTAGGATTTATTCTGTGCCGTAAATGTTATAAACAAACACCCAGACCCAGATCAGAAATATAATTTATCATTCAGATATGATATGGCTGAACTGGCAGGGAATCGAACCCAGAATTTATTACTCATCAAAGCAGTATTGTTTTATATGTAATCATATGAGCACCCAACATGCTTCTTAACTGTCAAATTTGTCATTCTACATATAAAAAAAAAGTTAAAAACTTTTTTTTTTAATACTTCCCTAGTATTCTGGTTCTAGGTTACGTAAGACAATTTTATAGATAACATAAGTCTTAACAATGTAACTTAATTCAAGGTCTTATGACCATGATTTCGTAAAAACAGTAATGGTCGGTAGAATTCAATTAAACAAGTAGGTATATATTTGTTAGTTTATGAATTCATATTACAAAATTTATGAATAAAATTGTTACTAATGTAACCAAAACTTATTCAGAAAACAAAAATTAGACTAACCTAAAGAGGAATAAAAAACAAACAAACATTTACTCCTTTTTTATAATATTTATCTTATATTTCAAACCGTTTTGCAGATTTTAAAATTGGAATTACGACAGTAATGAAACATCTATTTTCATTTGTTTCCTTAATTGTAGTAAAAAAAAGTATTATGTAATTCGAAAATAGAACTTACCTCGCCGGGGATACCGCCGTGCGAATGATGACCACCATTCCTCACAGATGTGGTGAAGATTTTCCTACCAAGCTGGTTAGAAGCACGAGCCAATGGAGTCATCATTGTGGAAATTTGCAGAACTCAGCACACTTCTGGAAAACCTGGGTCAATACTTGGTTTTCTATCTCCCTCACTTTGCGCTCTTAGGGAAACTACCATTGCGTTCACGAATTACCATTAGTGGTAGATTTTAATAAATGCGTTCGATTTAAAACCAATGTAACTAATTTAGATTTTATAAATAAAACCAGCTGTTTTGGAATTATAATTTATTTGAGATAATAATTTTGTTAATTTCACTACATTTTAAAACCTGGAGAGTAGCTAGTGACCTCTGTACCTGAAATGGATATATTTTTGTTTGTAAAACATTTTTATCGTCAAAAAACAAAGGAAAATTATAATATCATATTTATTATTTTCATTCATATTTTTCTGATAAACTATAAAGGATCTTCTTCAGGCCTTTTCTATGATATGCCGTTTAACATTATGTACAAAATAAATTATAAAGTTTAAAGATAAACATACTAACATCTCGGCAAAAGCTTCAACGTGAAGTAAGACTTTACAGCCGTGCTAATTAGAATTTGCAATATTTGTACACAAACGTACACAATGGAACATAAAACTCTTGTTTCTTGTTTGAAGTTTGACGTAATAAGGATTATGTTTGTGTTGACATTCTTTTGACCTTTCTTTCGCATTGGTTTAGTTGAACAAAAACAAATCCGACTACGCTAATATACAATTGTAAGCAGATATGTGTTACTCATGATAGGACCGTCATTTTACTTGTAATGTTTATTAGATTCTTGTTACAGTAAATCATGTAAGCTGCATTCTCGTTTGCTACTTTAATGTTCTAAAAAAAGGGGCAAAAATGTTTAAAAATCATATTAACGGGGCTAGAATCCTTAAAATTAAATTTCGTTGATTTACACGAGAAATAACAAAAAGCATGCGTACACATTTATAGTAATAATGAAAGAGATTAAAGATTTTTCAATATCTAAAACTTTTATAATATTATAACCCTCTGAGTAAATTTCTCGTAATGTTTTCTCTTAAGAGTGCTTCACGCTTACCACAGATTTTTTCAAAAAATGTGATGCTCTTATAGCTCTATATGTGATGATCTAATCGAACGTATATTAAAAATGTTATAGTTTAATTAATAAAAAAGTGGCTGTTTTAAGATTACTCTTAATACATAAAAATACGTAAAAGTAAATAATAAAAAGTTTAAGGTTATTATAAGTTAATTTTAAATATCCGAACAGACACTATAATTATAAGTGTTTACTTGATTAGATAGATAAAAAGTTGTTTAAAATATAATTGTTATCAAGCTAAATGAATAATATTTAACCGATAAATAATAAAACTACAAAATTAAACCCCATAAAATTTTATAACCTGACGTACATTGCTTACAAAAAATATAAAAATCTTGAACGAGCTATTAAGCGTTCCGTATAATATTTACCTACTATTAAGCCTACAACGTACTTTTCTATAAACCTAGAACTACAAATATCGGAGAGATGAATTGACCTTCACCGACTTAAATAGGACTTTTACGACAATATACTTGAGATTGGATGGTTACTATGTTTCTTAGGGGTCATTTTTCACGTCCTTCAGTTACTTTAATCCCAAACAATGTAAGGACGGCTTTTTACATTATTAAAACAGACATTCATTAGAAATACTAAAAACATCTGAAGTTTTAAATAGAATACGCGGCTTCTAAATGTTCAATATTCAACGTAACGAAAGTGCGTGCGTAATCCAATTTGCAAATTGGGCGTGGACGTGTCACCTAATCCATAAAAGTGTTTTTATTATTATATGCTAAACGTGCTTCACTACGAAATAATATAAAAATTAGATAAGAATACATATTATTAGGTGTTGGTTTGAAAAATAAAATCATTTTAATTTAATGGTAAGTGAATAATTTTTGCGCTTAGATGATAGATCATCTCAGCTCTGGCGTAACGTGACACTTTGTCGTGCGTGGTCATCGATTTATAAGAAGTTATCACGATGTACGAATCCTAACTCTCTTTTCAACGATAGCACGCAATCACAAGCCTACTCTCTAAAAAAATGCTCTACTCTCTAAAAGCATCTGAGTCAAGCGTTTTTAAAGAAGGTTTATCATAAAACTATGTAGATCTTAAGGATCCGTGCATACCACAGGACTTTGTGAATATAGTGTTTGCAAAGTACACGTACCTTATTTCTTACTGAGCTGGTAGTACATGACGACGAAGGGCGCGCCCATGCCGGTCACTCCAAACCAAATGAAGTTCCACGTGAGCCACTTCTTATTGTGAACGTCGAACGGCATGTTCTGGAAATGGAACACATTAAATTGTATATAAAACACTTTTAGAAATTGATGTAATTCAACAGATTTCCAGGTGGTAGAACCAATGTAGTTCGACCGGGGAAGTACCACCGCCACGCCTATTTCTAGCGTGAAGCATTTCGTGAAGCAGTTCTTGCATTTCTTACGTTTCGGTGGAAGGGTTAGGTTGCGGCTCATTTTTATATGAGGCGACCATCTCAGTCCTCGGGAGTAGCAACTCATCTGTGATAGACTTCATATAGAACCCCTATTCTATATGTAGTTGCTTGCAAATGTCCATGGGTGGCAGTAACCACTTACCATCAGGTGGGCTGCTTACTCGTTTGCTGCTTCATATTTATGAAAAAAAAAGATTTACGTTTAATTAATTAATTAACCATAAATCATACCGTAAATATTCTGAAAAACCCAATATTTTTATAATACAGCAGTAGCAGACGAGTTTGCAGTCCATCTGAAGGAAAGTGGCCACTGCCACCCATGACCACAATGGCCACAGATGCGTTGTTGACCCAGATGCATTACTACCTCTTTGGACTAAGTTGGACCTTCTAGAATAAGTATGTCTCATACTATATCCTAGATACCAGACCATGGAAGCGCTAAATACTGATGTTTTCAAGCCGATATCATATAGGTGTGGTGGTGGTGTTTTCGGAGCCATAAATGATACTACCACCTTCATAATATTACATTATTTAAATAGATAGAAATTCATTTACAGCTAAGCAACCATTTAAAAAAAATAAGTTGACAATTTGGACACATAACATTACACGCGCTTTATTACGTAAGGTCAAGAAACAGTGTGAAGTCACATTCAACACAGTTTGAAGGTGCATTTACTTGAATTGATTACATGAGTCTTATTTGTGGCATAAAAGTAACAATTGCTCAAGTTATCCACTTGATTTTAAGTGGTTTACGGCAAACTATAGTCTCCAACGTCAAATTACAAAAACTATTTAAATTAGTCGATATAAAAGGGAGTACTTATTAACTATGAAAAATCTTACCTCTCCGGGAAATCCTCCACGGGAGCCGTTCCTGACAAAGTTTTTCATCACATTTCTACCCAATAAATTTGAGGACTTAGCAATAGTACCAATCATTTTGATTTTAGAAGGTGAGACCGTGCAATGGTCAACGTTAAGGTAGATTGACTGATAAGATAAATATATTGACAAATCCGTCGATACGAACGCCTGCTTAGCCGCTCGACTGATAAGCTACGAATGATACGGGCTGAGCGAAGTTGACCGAATAAAAGGAAACTCATGTTGTACTGCAGAAGAAATGGCAAGAAAGTAGCAATTTCTAAGCATAGGTACCTGTAATATAATTAATTGAATCATTTTTTTTACTTATTCTAACATAATGGAACCCATTGGAACATATTGTTTGTGGACCAAAACTCTTATAAAATCTTAGGATTTTATTGAAATATTTTTATTTATTATCTCGAATATTCTCTTTTTATTTAATTAATGAATATTTTATTCTTGAACTTTTATCTTATTATAATATATGTGATAATGTCGTCGACTGTAAATTTGTAGTGAGAATTTGTACTCTTAATCAATGCTACATGATTACTAAAATATTAACTTAATAATAGAACGGCATCAGAATCTATTTAGATTAAGCTTAACTTTATAGTTATACTATGAATAGCCTTCATAGTTCAGTAGGACTATATTGTTGGTTGAAATAAAATAAAACTGAACACTTAATTTTGAAAGTATGATTTCGGTTACATTTTAAATAAAAAAAAATGAAATTCATTTGTACTTAAATAAAATTAATATACGTTAATAAGTACATAATAACTAGTCTTTAAAGTTATCATTTATAAACAAATTACAGTATTTTTAAAAACACTGTTTTATTGAATTGATATTGATTAACAGATAATAAATAAAATTTTGCTTACGTGTGATTTTATGGTAGATTTTCTATTTACGGTGTAGGCAACCCAAAATTCTGCCATTTAAAAAAAAAGAAACAGTCGGCCACGCTTGCCACAAAAATCATTTCGGGGGATCCGTCTTTTAATTTCCCCCGATTTTCGTTCCAATATTGCTGTATTTGTAAAGTTACCACATAAACCGTTCACAAACCGCTTCAAAATTAAATATGGCCGATTTGGACGATTTCTTTGCTAAGAAGGACCGGAAAAAGTCGAAATCGGTGAAAAAATTCGCCACTGCTGACGAGCTTGCAAAAAAATTGGAAGATACTAAGCAGAAAACGGACGTGCGGCCTAAGAAGGAGCGTCCTGCCACCGAAGGGGAGGAAGGTGGCCGTGCCGGGGTGAGATTTTGGCCGTAACCTATAAATTTTCAAAACTAAAATCTATTAGTCATTTTACGCGTACTCCATTGGAGCTAAATCACATTTATTTTAGTTCTGTGTGTATAAAATCGCTGTGTAATCGAATTTAGTATATTTAACGGCATGGTAGTGAGTTATATGCGTGGTTCACGAGTTATTGTTCAATTTATTGACACTTAAATTTAGGGCAAGTGCACGTTAGTACGTCTGTCAATACTGGTTTGTATCCTTTATTGCGCTCTTATTAAGGACAATGGCTTATATTACGACTTATTGAATACTTCTGTACGTTTTCTGGTTGAAATTCGACTATGTATTGTAATTTTTCCATAATTTATATTGATAAGTTCGTATATTTAACTTACAATCGAAAAAAGGTAATTAGTGACTTACAAGTAGAAAAAGGTATGGCTTTTTGAACTATTTTGCCTTTGCCCCGTTTTTTTTAATATTCGTCAATATTATCGAATACTACGCATTGTTTACGACGTAAAAATTTCCGAGTCGATTTTTTAAATTTCGATCGTTATTCTTTTTGTGATGATAATTGAACAAAGGATTTGTTATAATTGCTGCAAAAACATTGTTTTAAAAACAAAAGTTTTTTAAAAGTTATTAAATTTTCTCTATATGTCTGGTTGTGCCACTAAATATTGTTAGGTTGGCACCCCATTACTGCCCCATTGCTGATTCGGGTCTCCTCTTAAAGTGGGAGGGATATAGTCATTAGCAAAATACTGCCCAAATGTGGGTTGGTAACTATACATCGATGAGAACTTTATATTATAAGAACCTTTGTGAGGGGATCTCATAAAAGTTTCCTCCACCATTAAGGTGACATTTAATATCCAATTCATATATAACTCAGAAAAATGAAAGCAGCACATATAGCCACCATTATGGCGATGATCAATATATTCATGATAAATAGCTAAGAAAAATTAAATCAACACATCCAAGATTCATCCGAGATCCCAATGTGTGTTTAAGAATTAGACGACTAGGCTATTGTTGTTTTCGATGATGTTTTGCTTTGCATTCAATTTTATATGTCATGCTGTAAGTTTATTCATAATTAAATCTGATGAGCATGCATTCCACCTGATGGTAATTAGTAACTGTCTATGGACATCTATAATCAACCTCTCATACTTGAGGTCATACATAGATTGTGGCGACCATTCAGAACTAATAAGGAATGCCTCACAGACGTGCATTTGTATACCACACCCTTTATACTATAACACAGCCATGCCTAACATTTTATAAGGCAATAAGTGGCTGTGCCTTCCGAATCAAACCACAGTTAACAGGGTTTTTTTTTCAAACAAGTATGCTGTCCTCCTGATGGTAAGAGGCTACTACCGCCAGACATCTGGAAGCAAGCTCATTCAGAACAGAGGTTCTATTGGAAGTTATCACTGTAGCGTTGCTACTCCTGAGGACTGAGATGGTCGCCTCATATATAACCACATTCTCCCACCTCACGCACTGCTTCACACTAGAAATATGTGTGGCGGTGGTACCTCCCTAGTGGAACTACGCTGATACTATCTCCTAATAAAATATTTTTAGCAAATCTCCCGCCAGGCTAGGATGATCACCTGTGAAGTGAATTGAAATATCTTTATTTTTTTGTATAAGCCTACGGGGGTACTTACAAATTGTCGTTTACAGTATTTTTTCTTACACTACCACCGGATTGGAAAATGACCTCAACTGAGAAGATCCGGCAAGAAACTCAGTGGGTTTGTCTTTTTTCTTTGTAATATTTTGTTTTTTTTTTTAACCATCTTGTTTATTACATGGGCAATAAAAGGCTAGGTCCAGTATTTTGCCTTACATTTGACTAAACATGTTTGGCTACGCTAAGTGGTGGCACAGTCTTTGTTTAGAACTTGTACATATGCACTATATTGAGAAAACTCTGATAACGTGCTTCAGGAACAGTGACATCATCTCTTGATGAGTAGCGGGAGGTCGCCAAATATATTCATATGTTTATATAGGTATAAAGAGGATGGATGGATCTTCATTACTCTAGTATGCAATAGCTACTGATAGGATTTGTTAAATTACATTTTACCACACATGACCTAGGTATACACATAGGATATACACTTTACCGTTGTAAACTTTATCCAAGCAGGCAGACCTGCGTGATAAAACTAGTATAATGTAGCTGATACAAGTAAATAATATACTTTAAATAATAACTGACTATTTATTATTATTACTATCATTTTATTATTTGTATTTTTACTACTATAAAGAAAAGTTCTCAACCCATTAACTGCCACGGTAATTTGACCTATATATTCTATTTGGGTAATTTGATATATAAAAAGTATATATTAGATGCTAGATGCTTTCTACACTCATAGCCCCACAGTAGGTTCTCCTGTGTCGTGGGTGCTATGGACACACAAAGACGAATACACAAACAACTAGACCCAGAACAGAAATCTAAACTCATCCTAGAGATGTCTGTCTGGCCAGGAATCGAACCCGGGACCCTCAGCATGTTAGATTGGTATGGTAACCACTCCGCCATGTGGGTTGTCATATTCTGATATGTTTATACTTATTGTTTATTTTTTAAAATTCAGTTAGTTTAAAAATTATGACTTTTTTTATTTGTTCAGTTGTTGTACCAGTCCAGTGTCTTACAATATTTACTCGATAACTTATAAAAAATTTGAAACAAAGTGCAAAGGGATGTTTTCGGGAGCTGCACGCATCACTATGTATGTTAAAAGTCAATATACGAGTGACTAACAGCTCTCAGCAAACATTCAATCCTTGGCCCTTTTTACTGGTCTCCATGGGATTAGTATGGTGCCGCTCACCGGAGACCCCCATGGCTCCATGTGATTAGTATGGTGCTCGTCACCAGTGACCTCCATGGCTCCATGGGATTAGTGTGGTGTCGGTCACCAGTGAACCCCATGGCAGTTAATGTGTTAAAGATGTGTAAAGCCTACCAACTTGCACTTGGCCAGCGAGATAAAACTCATTCTGAGAGAAGACCAATGCCTAGCAATATTCGGTTGATAACATATTGTATATAGGTGTATTATCAAAGTTAATATTGATATGTCATTGCCAATATCAATTTGGTTGATCAATTGTCTGCAATTGGGTAAAGTTCAATGACCGGTTGATTAATTTTATAGCAATTGTTTAAGATTTAAATGCTTTGTGGCGTATGTAATCTATATCTATAATTCGATACTTATATGAACTTTTCCTAAACGGCTGGACTGATTTTAATGAACTTTTTTGTGTGTCTTCATATGAGAATGGATTTAGATTCACAATTCGGTTCAATTGGATTTAATTATTTTCCTTTTGCTTTTTTTGTTGTTAATTTTGCAACAAGCTAAAAACTCGAAATCCAAGATTTCTAATGTGTCTTCTGAAATAGTGATAAGTGTCACATCAATGTCTGACGTCTGACATGTACGCTAGTATCTATGTATATGTAAATGAATGTTTGTCTGTACGACCCCTATAGAATAGTAAACTGTACATTTGACCATGTGATGATATTTAGCTAAGTTATTGTGCATGAGCCCATGGATGTTTCTGAGTGGGTACGACATGCATTTGATCATGTGGTGATCTTTAGCAAAGTTTTTGTGTATGTGAAGGTTTCTGAGTTGTTACGACCAATTTTGGACAAATGGCGCTACTATCTTTCCAATGAATTTCATATAATTTGTTGGCGTAACAACGCGCGCACAGGTAGAATATAATATTTAATGTATTTATGTATAACATCATAAAGCTGAAGAGTTTGTTTGGTTGAACGCGCTCATCTCAGGAACTACTGGTTCAAATTGAAAAAATATTTTTGTGTTGAATAATCCATTTATTGAGGTAGGCTAAAGGCTATATAACATTACGCTATGTTTGTTTGTTTTTTTCTGATGTAGTAACGGGTGAAACCGCGGAACACAGCTAGTTATTCAAGACTGTAAATGCTCATTAATTGTTGCTTACGTGCTGCTCATATAAAAACCGCAAATGAACAGTAATACTCAAAGACTCAACCCACCAACCAACTTCGGGCCAATTTGGCCGAAGCCAAAGGCTTTTGTCGACGAAGTTGTTTGGTTTCTTTTAGCCAAAAGTTGCCGAAACTGAGGCTTCGCTCAGACACTATGTTTGTGCCCATACATTGCAATGTGCTTTGAAATGATGATCGAAAACGTAAACAATGATCGTTTGAGGAAACGTAATAAACTCGACAACCTTTAGTGTCTCAAATACACTAAGAGAGGTATAATCTCAAAAAAATCTCTTTTACAGGAAGAAGAGGAATGGAAGGAGTATGAGGAACCAGTGAAGGACTACACTGGCCTCAAGATCCAGGTGCTGCAAGGCGGCAGCGGAGCGCCCGAGTCGGGCCGCGACACCACCGCAGAGGACTACGCCCCCGACAACGCGAAGGGGAAGGGGCCTTGGAACAAACCTGTAAGCTTGAATAAACATAAATAAAAAACAAACGCTTTCTACACTCATAGCCCCACAGCAGGATTTTCTCCTGTGTCGTGGGTGCCACACACAAAGACACAAACAACCAGACCCAGAACAGAAATCTAAACTCATCATTCAAGTTCCCACTGCGCGTCAGACCGGTATGGTGACCGCTCCGCCACGCGGGTCGAATAGTTGTGATTAGTTTGGTTGAATAGTTTTGGCTTTTTTCCACCACCACCAGGTGGCAGAACCAAAGTAGTTCGACCGGGGAAGTACCACCGCCACAACTATTTTAAGCGGTCTTGCGTGAGGTGGAAAGGTGTGTCCTCGGTCCTCGGGAGTAGCAATGTATCTGCGATCGACTACAAACAGAACCCCAGTTCTATATGAAGTTGCTTACAGATGTCCATGGGCGGCAGTTACCACTTACCATCAGGTAGACTGCATGCTCGTTTGCTACCTTATTCCACCGCGCTTCCAAGTGCGAATTGGTAGGCTTTACTCGCCTTTGAGAACTTTTTTTAGAGAACTCTCAGGTGTGCAGGTTTCCTCACGATGTTTTCTGTTTTAATATGCCAATGTTTATAAAATGGTACTATTGGTTTATATAGTTTTTAGTCTATTGTTCTTGTTCTCTGATTGTTGTTTCTTCTTGTTCTCTGGATTTAAAAGTGTAACGTGTAACTGTTTAGAAGTAAATATTAAAGTCTACTTTCCACTGCAAAGACCGATTTTACTTTAAAAATAACATCATTTTGCTTCACCGTAAAGGAGTGATAATCATTTTAGAAAAATCAGTGGTGCGTGCCTGGGAGTCGAACCGCAGGCCCTCGATTGAGAGGCCGAGTTTCAACCATTAGGCTATCACTGCTCATGCCTATAACTTAGATACTGACGTTAAGCTTACAACAAAGCAGCAGCAGGTCGAAGTGGAGCAGGCGCCTCCGCCCCCGCCGGAGGAGAAGCCCCGGGAGACGAAGCCCTCAGCGTACGTGGCGCCGTCGTCGCGTCTCCGCGCCGCCGAGCCGGTGCGACGCAACCAGGCCGTGAGTGTTAGTACGATTGAGTTATATGGGTGGTGGTTTGACGTAAGTGATGGTTTATGTACTAATACCACTAATATGGGTAATATGATACTGGAGAAATTTAATATGATAGGAGAGATTTGAATGATACTGGAGAAATTTAATATGATTGGGGAGATTTGAATGATACTGGAGAAATTTAATATGATTGGGGAGATTTGAATGATACTGGAGAAATTTAATATGATATGAGAGATTAAATATGATGCTGGAGAAATAACTAGTTGAAAAGATATTGGTTGCTATTTATTAATTTCATCTAATTTTTTTAAATTTAAAATTTAGGATATCGAATTGTTGACTGTTGTGATAAGGCCTAGGAAGTAACGCCTATAACTATTAACAATTTACGACTGCTTGTCTACCTGTCTGCGTTCTTCTAGTTTAACAAAGAAATACATATTGTGTCTGTTACATATATTCACATAAGGACATGCCACACAATTTAAACAGAATGTCGGGCATTAAGTACACAGTATCTTTTAATCATGAATCAACTGAAGCACATGCCCGATATAGGCTAATAACGACACAATTAGTGTTCTGTATAAACACGTTTTCACCGTAATATAAGTCACACATTATAAACAGAATGTTGGGCATTTAGTACAAAGCATCTTTTACTCATTAATCAACCGAAGCACATGCCCGATATAAGTTATAACTGTACATTTAGTGATCTGCACGAACACGTATTCACAGAAGCATAGGCTCATCATTATTAATGCAGCGTCGGACATTGAATACCCAGCATCTTTTAGTCATTAAATTAAAAAAACTATGCCCGACTGCCCGATATGAGCTTATACTAATAACGACTGTAGCGTATACGAACACATTCACAGAAGCATGAACCCGACATTATAAATAGAATGTCGTGCATTTGATAGATATCATATTTTACTTATTAATTAAAAGAAGGGCATGCTCGACATTATGAACACAATGTCGGGCATTCGATATTCGGGCATACTATTATTTACTGATCTTTTATTGGGTATGTGTATGTAGTTCTAATATTTATAACAAAACATTAAAAGTCCTGGACGAGGAATTACGTATCCATGTAACGCGTATTATGTTGCTTTCACTACAGAAGCACGCGCCTTACAAAATATGCTTGTAAAGCATAAATTCTTGTATAGAATAGATATAGATAGCTTCAAAAATATCAAAAATTTTTTGGGCCGCCTCTTTTTTTGTTCATCCTTTTTTTGACTTGGTTCAGTTGAAATTAATGTTTTGCATTACAGAGTCACTGCATACTTTTGTTTGTAAATTGATTTTATCTTCAGCATAGTTGAGCTTTAATTTTTTTTATACAAATACCTTAGATTTCTTTAAAACTTAAGGTGGACATTTGGCTTAAAACAAATTGAAGCCAAAACGCTAAGCCCGTGACCCGCGTCTGCCCCACAGAAGCACGCGCCGGACATCCACAACGACGACTACTTCCCGGTGCTGGGCGCGGGCGGCAAGCGCGGCGGCGGCTGGAGCACCGCCGGCGGCGCGCCCGCGCAGCGCCCGCACGGCCGCGCGCCGCTCGCGCTCGGCAACCGCTTCACCGAGCTGCAGGACGACAGCTAGCTGGGTCAGTACACATAGACACAATACACAGGACGACAGAACGACGTATTTCCTAGTGAATTGTACTCAACAATCAGAAGCAAGTGCACCACATAGACAAGTAACAGTTTTCTACTAAGCATCTCGATGACAACGAGGTGGATGAAACGACGTACATCAGTTATTCTATTAAAAAACCTCATGCATAAATTTACGAGTATACGTGACTGTATTCTGACAGAAGCGCATGCCCGACAAAGAAGACCGCTTGCTTGTATACGGAATAACACTTAACAAACAGAAGAAAGCGCCCGACATGAACAATGAAAATTATTTCATCGAACTGCAGGAAGCTTGTTGAGCCTGCGAGGCTGTACTCCGACAGAATGTCCGATGACAATCTGCTACCCTGTATACGAAATTATCTACAACAAACAAAACAAGTGCCCGATATCGACAAGGTAGACTACCGAGCTGCAGGATGGAAACTAGCTGTGTAAATAACTTGTACTTTGGCAGAAGCTCTTGCCCGACAGCAAAAACTAATTCTCTGTATGCAAAATTACTTTCGACAATCAGAAGCGAGTACCCGACATCAACAATATAGATTTTAGGGAACCACGTGACCAAAACCACGTGACCGTTTCAGGGGTCTTCAAAATTGGTCTTAGTCACAGGGAGGAAGAGGTGGGGTTTAGGTTTTCGTTATCAACATCCTCTAAAGCAGCGTTTCCCAGCCTTTTTCAGTCCACGGACCCTTAGGAAATCAAGCAGTTTTCACGGACCCCCTTAATAAAAGAAACAGCAAAAAAAAACGGATTAGGTATTTATTTTAGTTAAAACAGAAACAAAAAAAAAAACAAATACAGAAGGTAATCATTACTGTTTATTATGAAAAATATGAAAATAAATGACACCGCGGACCCCTATACATATACTCGCCAGGGATCCGCGGACCACAGGTTGGGAAATGCGGCTCTAAAGGAAAACTGGCGCATTTTAGCAAAAAAAAAAAATGTAAACCGTATTTATGAATTACGACGGGAAACCAGAAAGGGAAGGCGTCTACTTATATGCAACAGATGATCACCAAGCGGAGTGGGAGAGGGGGGGGGGGGGAAAAAGCTGTCAAAAATAAGTCACGGGGTTTCAGTATGTTTCCTTACCGAGATCACAGTTGGAAGGTAGCTGACAAATGGTTGTACTTTGACAGAAGCTCATGCCCGACAAGGAATACTGCTTCGATATTTGAGCGACATTGCTATGTCGGTTTGTTAAGTCGGAGAAAGACTTAGCCTGAGGAGCATACGTATTTTTATGCTTTTCTTATATTAATAAGGATCTGGTTATTTATAAAGGGATGTACGAGCCTGCTTCGCTCGAATCGAAATGAGTGACGCAGTGTGTACCGATCTGACGAGCAGTGGGTTCCGGATTCGATCCCTGGCCAGACAGAAATATGAATGATGAGTTTAGATTTCTGTTCTGGGTCTGGGTGTTTGTGTATTCGTCTATGTGTCATGGCACCCACGACACAGGAGAAAATTCTAGTGTGGGGCTATAAGTGTAGATAGTAGTGAAGAGTGCTTTTTTTTT
>DWNE01002714.1:0-18124 GCA_018249875.1 Cecropterus toxeus | reverse complement strand
GCCGGGCGGCGCGGGCCCCAGCGGCGCGCTGCTGTGGTGGCGCGTGGCGCCGGCCTGCCGCCACCGCCGCCGCGCCTCGCAGACGCTGGAGTTCAACGAGCGCCTCGCGCTGCCGCCCGCGCACCACGACCACCAGAGTGAGTCCGCTTCCTTGTCGCACACAATATACCGATCGACCATGCAGTACCTCTAAATATGTCTTCCTAATTTATATATTACGGAGAACGGATACATACTATTACATACCCATATTCCCGATGCATTCGGTGAATATTAAAAAGTTACACTCGATAATAGGATATGTAACAAAATGAAGTCACTCGTATCATCGATGAGTGAGAAACGGGCGCCACGATTCGGTCGTCTCGCGTGCATGCACGTAGCCGTCGCATAACCCGTGCGGTGTGCGCAGGCACGATGCCGCGGTCGCGGCGCGTGGTGCGCGGCGTGTGCGGCGTGCGCGGCGTGCGCGTGCAGCTGTCGTCGTGCCCGTGCCTGCTGCTGCTGCCGCCGCCGCGCCGCGCGCTCGAGCCCGCCGCCGACGCGTGCTGCGAGGCGGACGAGGCGGACGAGGCCGAGGCGGCGCAGGCCGAGGCGCGCGAGGCCGAGGCGGGCCGTCGCTCGGCCTCGCCGCCCGACGAGGACTGGCCCGAGCGGCCCGCCTGAGCGCCGGCGGAATCGTATCAGTGACGTTTTACAGATTCCTCCTACATTCCTGAAACTCCTCGTGTGAATGTTTCGTGTGCGCGTGATGTTATGGATCGCCTGTGATGTTATATTTTAGAAATATAACATCACTCGGTTAATAACTAAATAATATAACTAACGGGTTCGGCATCGAATCGCTTTTCTGTCATCTAAATCGATTCTTTAGAACCCTAACGATTTCTTATACTACTACTCTACTCTTACAAAATTTATATTTTTCTTTATGATACAGCGTACTTTAGCCCAACTTTAATATATAAACGACTCCGAACTCCCTCTACAGATCTGCGTGTGAGCTATATATAGTGAAAATTGTACAACCGGGGTTGTGTCCTTACGACCGCCACGACTGAAGTTTGGGCCACGACCACGTTTCAACGAAGCTTACCATATATAAAATAATAAATAGATCACTGGAACGTAACCCGACTATTGATGGTGCATTTGAACGCTCGGAATCTCGTTTGTGATAGTGCGGCGGACGCGGGCCGTCGCTCGTAGGCTAAGTGTATGTAGAAATCCCGCGACTTTATTCATCATTCAATAGCATTCTGGAGTTGTTCATTAGCGAATATGAGTGAAATGGTTGAAATACCATATTTCAAGTACTTTGTTAAGCTAAATTTAGTGCGAATCTTTTAAATATATAAGGTAACATGCCAATATTATTTATATTAGAAAATATTTTTGAGTCTATCTCCACTGCCCACGGAGCTCGAGTTTCGTACTGAGCGAGTTTCCTCCCCACTCGCAAGGAATCTCGTGATTATTTAAAATTATAAACATAATTGTAACTATTTATAGTATAACATTTAGGGGTAATTTATATTGAATCGTAAATCTAAATTGATGCACTGTGAATCAATACACGGTGGCGGAGAATTTATGGATGGGTTGGTGTCAGCCCGCCCATCGTAATACATATTAATAATAACTATCTCAATATAACATAATTATGAAAATGGCGATGTCTATGTTCGTCGATTATTCCAGCAATACAAAACTGCCCCTTTTTATTTGTTGTTGTAAATAAGTGTATATGTGATATGACATTTCCCATGTTTACTGTTCATTCTAGTTTTTAATGACTGTTTTTTTCTTGTAGATAATTTTATTGTGAGGTTATTTCATAAATTACATGCATAGTATAATTAAGAAGATCCAATTATGTGGCTTTTTGCTCCACATGTCGTCTTTAATTTAATTGAAGATCTTAGATATATATCTTTTTTTTTTGGATTGATCTATAGTGACTTGTGAGACGTCTAGTTTAATGTACATAATAAATAAGTGTATATAATTATATAGTATGTTAGTGTCCGTTGCCAACATCTGTATGATAAATATATTACCAAAATTCGTACCGAGATTGATAAAGTACGCATCTTAGATATTACATGGCAGCGGAAATTTAAGGTTTGTTTAAAATAGAGCAAAACTAGCACTTTATTAAGCCAACGCCTCAGTAAAGTAACTTCCAGGATACATTCTCTCCATACAGGGAGATTCTTACACGAGTCACGCCGGTACAGCTCGACAGGGACGCAATGACGCGATAGGCTGGAAATACATTCCATATATTATTTAGGTATTTACAATAAATATACGTTCCACCTGGTTATACATTACATTATAATGTGTTTGTGTATGAAAAACGATAGATTTTATTTAAACTACTGTTTATTAATATGTTTAATAGAAAAACTACAATTAAATGTACTAATGTAATAGAACGTCTCCGTGGGAGCAACGTTGGCCCTTTGCCGTAGAGCGCGATGGCCTCTAATTTCTGGTGTGATTCTGAAGCGAACGCCCTGCGCGTCGCGCGGCTCCGGCCGCGGAGCCGCTCATATCTCTATGTATTTTTCTAAGTATTCTTAATATCGTTGTATTATGAACAAAATTCTCCTTCAATTGGATATTCATGGACGTTTAAATATATAGTTATTAATTGTTGTAGTCAAATGAATTAATAAATACCGATTATGAATCAATTTGTGTTTTTATAAAGCCTATCCATCAGTTGAACCCGTTTAAATTTGACTAAAACATATGCTGTAGATATTAAAGAAACCTTTCAACGAAAATTGGTTCAGGCAAGATACAGTTGACAGTTTTTGAGATATAGCACGTTTTCAAGAACCGCATAACATAACTTTGTAACTCATTCAAATAGTGTTTGAATGAATTACAAAGAAAAACAAACTTATGTTGGTAGTTGGAAAACTGTTCGACTTTATTTATTATTTTTACAACACAGCTATATTTGCTCTTTCAGATTTGTGATTGATTTTCAAATTATTTAAAATAATAATTTTAAGTAATTTGAAAGTTAAAAAACACCTTGTGGTTTGACTTCAAACTCATCACCCTTATCTACACACATCTGATTTATACTAGCTGTCTTAAGTCTTAATAGCGCATATATTTATGAGCACAAATTCGTGTAAAACTAATCTTATTTGGGACCAATTGTAGATGTTCGTGGGCGACAGAGGCTACCTTTATGAATAAAAAGGGGCGTCGCACCCTCAGTGATCTCATATGTTACTATAACATAGACGTAAGTACGATAAACAAAAATGTTTACCCGGATAATTCTCAAGGCGATCGAATGCACCCCGGATCTTTAACGTTAGGACATAGGTAATAATATAAAAAATAATTAAACATTGTAACTGTTTTTTTTTAAAGTGGGTAAACCTCATGGATACTCAACTGCCCGGAGTACCACGTTGATCAACTAAATTTGAAATGAAAACGATGGAAAATCCAGTGATATTTCAATAAATTTGTTGAATTATTATAAATTTTTCGAATTATTCGATTCGAATTGTCACATACTGTACAAATGTGAAAGATATTTACCATCTCCGTTGGAGTGTGGTGAGGTGCGATCGGTCCGGGTCCGATAAGCCGCCGCCCCCAGGCGGTCGGCACGCAGGGGCGCGAACCCCTTAGACGTGGACGCTGCGACCTTAAACGTCGATGGGCTCGCGACGTGAAGGGCCGGCGAAGTGCGGCGGCGCGTGCGGCGGCAGTGTGTCGCGCGGCGCGGCGCGGGCAGGCCGCCATCCGCCGCTCGCGAGGCGCCGACCCGATCCCGCTCTGATCGTTCCTCGCCATTCATATTTTCGCCGAGTGTCGCATTGCTCGCTTCGTCGTTTCCTGTTGACCACTTGAATTTTTGTCCCCCGATCGCATCTTCGCGTCGGTGACGCGGGGTGTCGGAACCGCGGTTTGACGTCCGATGAACGACTCGCGTTAATGTAAGTTATTGAAAATTAGCATGTGACTCGTTCGGGACGTCGTGAGTGCAAGGAAATGATATTAATTGTCCGTGTGGTTATTCGAATATCTATAATACCCCACAAATGAGGGATGCTATGTGCGAGAACCGATTTATTTATGTATACGACGCGATACATTTTATTTCTCCTCTCATAATAAACCTTATTTTTGTCATACAAAACTAAATATGAATATTATAGAACACTAGTCCACCAACGATCTTACCGCCTGTACTAGGTGGTCGCTACCTAGTCATTATGTTAATGAAAAACAAATTAATAACAAATGAAAAACGAAGAAAAATAAAATATATCTTCCGGAAGAGATAAAATGTCATTCTACCTACTTCTTAAATAGTTTTGATTTAGTAATGAAACCAATGTTACGCGACTATCAACTCGTCATCATATTATACGGTATGTCACTGGACAGGTACATGCGCCTTAACCTGGTTAACGACATCGTTGGCGCTCGCGGCCGCCGAGCAGGTGTAGAATACTAGATGAGTGTACAATAACAGTAGAGGCATGAATGTGCCAAAGTAGTGTTAGGAGCGGCGGAGGACGTCGCCGAGTAACGGGCGCGCGCTCGCGGCACGCGCCGGCGCCGCGCGGGAACTGGCCGTGAGATGTAAACAATATCTGCTTGCTTTGCTCATCAAACTTGTGGGAAAATATTATAATTTAATTTGCACGACCTTTTTATTAGGTGGAAATAGAGTAATACTCCAAAAATAGGCAGGCATTCTGCCTTATTTGATGCTGAAAAGATTATGAAGGATCTTATTCGTTATAAGATCTGTGTTGGAATAGGTACACCTAAGTTTCCTGTCACCTAGTAATCATTTTCAGGATTCAGGCTACGAGCAACCACTTAACGTCGCACCAGAGTGCTCCTGTGGACATGACGATATCTTTAAAAAAAATAACTGGGAGATATCTCCCTAAGGAATTTACGCTTAAGTATGTCTGTGACAGCAACGATACAAAGAATTATTGTGCGGAGTTATGAATGTGCAGTGGTGTAGGTATAAAACTTGATATGTGATCCAGGGTGCAGAGAAGGAGCGCGACATGAAGAAGTTCATGCGCACGCGCAGCGCGGCGCCGCGCGACTCTCCCAAGACCAACGGACATGCCAGTAAGTGCTTGCGTTCATTACATGGCCCACATGCAGTAATATATACAACGAAGTAGCTATTTCAAGGAATATATTTAGATTGTGCAGATGCAGAATGTCTATTTGCAGAATCGAATTCTATTCATCCGAGACCAAATAGGTCAAGTGGTCCACCAAACGTCGGATACGGGTGCATTGCTGCTACCTCTGGCCACTCAATTAAAACTACTCGTTTTAGTCTACTCGTTCCATCTGCCTTACACTTGTATAACCAAAATACTTCAGCTCACACTCTTCTTACTAGATAGAGCACCATCCGCAGTGGCGATAGTACCGCGACTGCCGTGAGACGTCACTGTCCTCAGTGCTTTCGGATTACCATACCGTTAGTTATTATTTTTAATATATAATTATGTATATAATTTTCGTGCAAATGCGTAAAACCAATGTTGATAAGTATATAAATTCGATCAATATAATACATGCGAACCTGTTGCTTGAAATTGCTACATTTAACTATGATAATCATTTAAATTGCAAGCACATACATCTATGACGCAAGTGTAGGTACATACTTGGTTATCACCAGTTGAATTGTATTTTTATCAGGCTACTAAATTGAGACGTATTTCGATCTAGTTCGTTACGCTTTCATTATTGTGGTTTTGCTATTTGAACACATAATTGGAGATAAGACAAGAAGGTTTTTCCCACGTAAATGTTTACCTTAGTAAATTCGCTTTCTGTGAAGTGACCCATTGAGCGTTAATATAGATAACATTCCTCTTTCTCTACATTAATTTGAATTTCGTTTTCGAAGAAACGCAGCTTAGTTTGGTTCTGCCTCTAATTACCGGTTCGCATTACAGTTGTCATTGAATTAGAAAAATGTGCAGTGAAAGGCACTCCTACACGTCACTGACTTGATCAAGCACCATCTCTTGCAGCCTACTCTACTCTATAGAAGCGAGTACCACCCACACAGTTTCAAGCTTTACTTAGATTTAAATATAACAAGTTGTTATTACCAATGTAATAAAATTAGTCAACATTTGTATAAGATTTCTATGTATTAAGTCCGAAAAGATTTTCATTTCTTTGTTGACAAATTAACTTTAATTTCTTAACATTTGTTGACGTACCTTACGTAAGTACGTCATGTGTTAAGAATAAGGGTTTAAAACGCAATTTACATAAAATAAAATTTAATAAACTCCTAACGCTATAAAGATATGTAAGCAAATATTTAAAAAGTAAAAAAGTTTAAATAATATATTCCTATAGAAATATATCATTTGCTCGTTAAAAATGCGCTACAACATCGCGTCGAGGTACCGCTAAGTTTAGAGACTAGAGTCGGCAACCACACCGTTGCAACGTAACTCAAGAACTGCTTCACGCAAGAAATAGGTGTGGCGATGGTAGCTTCACGCTCGATCTATACTGGTTCTACCACCTGGCCATATCAAATAGGTTTAATAGTCCTATTTAAAATTGGCCACATCTTCCTTGCTAGTAGTAGGAGGAGTAGGTTGGACCGTCCGTTAGGTTTAAGTGTTTGCTACGGTAATGTTTTTCCAGCGTATGCATGTTTGTTTGTATGTATGTAAGTCCACTTCTTTCGCACGCGCTACAGCCCAAACAGCTTAACGGATTGTGACGTAAGACATATCATTAGAATTGTTTCAGTTTGCAGTGACCTAAGGAAAAGAGGGGGGCAGGAAAGCTTTTTTACTATCGCGGCAATATGGGTATCAAGGGAAAGCTAGTAAATAGACCTATCTAAATATATATATATATATAATACTTTTACTTGACTACTTTGTCGAAAACTCTATATAAACGTTAAATTAGATATATCACTATAAACAAAAAAATTTTTCAAACGTACTAGTTCAGCAAGAGCACTAAGCAGCTGGAAACAAAAGGAAGGCAGAAGGAAACAAAAAGTACATAGTTTCACAATAAATTACAATTAATTTTTAACTTTAATGTTTTTGTATCGAAAGCAAGTTTTAGGAGTGTAATGTAGCGAGAGGAATTTAAGTCGGCAAAAGAAACCTTTGACACTATGTATTTTTATGTAATTTGAATATAATTTACATATTTAAAATGTTTATTAATTATACTTAGGATCAAATTTTTGAATCCTAGATCATGCAAAATAAAGTTGTTTCGCGTACGTTTTTTTATCATTAGGAATAAAGTACAATTACCCGAAATAAAATACAATACGTTATAAAATACAGGTGACAAATAGCGCACCCTTCATAGCAGGACACTAGCTTATTGAAGTCCAATCTGTAGACCTAAATTTAAAATAAGTGGAACAAAACCCAAGCGACAAAATATTAAAAAGTTAGGCGTTCAATCTGATTGTAGGTCATCATCATAGGATAATATTGCAGTCCGTGTATAAATGAGTAAAATAACGGCCACGTTAAGTGTAACGAGAGCATTAGATCGAAGCGGCGGCGGCGGGCGGTGCGAATTCAGAAAGCGGTCATATTTGTCAGTATTGTGGTACATTCGAGCACTCGGCTGTAATGAGAGTGGCAGTGGGTTCATTCGATAGTGACATGGTCGCTGCTCCACATAGTGCGTGCGCGCGCGCGGCGGCGCGTGAAAGTCGCCGAAAGAGGCGCCGCGCGCTCGCTCCCATGCATCGCCGGGGATCCGGCACATGAAATATATCCCTATCTCAAAGGAAAGTAATTCTTTGCGCTCTTATCAAACAAAGAATACATGTTATCTATTCGATTCAAATAGATGGAAATTTCTCCTAGAGACTAGGTATAACTCCTTTCGCATTTAGACGTTACTGACTGATGTAACAAACAAAAAATATATTTCAATTAGGAATCTCCTTTCGCTTTAAACTAGCAGGTACCTTAACTGCATTTCGCAGTTATTTCGGTAGGTAATATTTTACCATTCCGTGGCTAGTGATAGAGCACGGCTCGCCCTAGTTGCATATCCTAATGGCCCATTGCTACATAATGTTGCAAATAACATGCGTGGAGCATGTGGGCTCAGGCCGTACATCAAAGGTCTAGATGAATTAAAAACGGTAACATTATTATTTCTACCTTCCCATATTATTCTCTTAACTTACTGACATAGTACATAGCCATCAGCCAAGTGTTTAGCTTTTCTACAAAGCCTGCGATGTACGTTGCGCGATGTTTAATTCAGCAAGTATTTTTTTATTTAATATTGCATCGCAAGATGTTACGACACTCCAAGAAATAAACATTAGTAGGTGTATTACTGTTGTTACGGCTGAATTAAAGTACTTTCTCATAACAGCGGGGTGTATAAAAGCAAGCGTGTCGGATGGGGAACGTTCTCGGTATGGAGATCGCCGAAACAATGCAGTGTCGCAACGCGCGCGCGACACGCGGCGTGCGGCCGCCGGACGGCTCGGCGCGCCCGTAGTTCACACACATTACAAGCTAAAGCGATCAGTCCGTTAAATTTTTTCATCAAATATACCTACCGATTAAAATCCTATGCACCTGTCACTGAGTTTTCGCTGTTGCTATATTAGAATTATTATGGAAACTTCTAGCTCATACCTACCCTTTAAAAGAAATACAGTATTTCACAATGACAATGATGCGATTGCATTTTCTCATGTCCTAGCCGTAGTAGATATAATATGATAAGCAATAGGTAATTTTTTTAAAGTTTTCCAAAACGATGTTATATAACCAATGATATTCTAATTATAGTGGTGACGTTACGTGTGCAACGCAACGTCAGCGTGAGACGTGCGGCGGCGCGGCTCCGAGCTGAGTTAACATATCCATATCCATTGACTCTACACTGGCGCGCTAATTTATGCGAGTAGTGTATGTGCCGCTGGTTTGGTGATTGCACTGTTTTAAAATATGTTGTAATGGTCTGGTTAAGGACTATTAATTTTCAACATATAAATACTAGCTACGATGCAAAATTAGTAGCGAAATTAATTAATATTCTGATGTTACTTCTTGCCGCCGAGAATGGTTATCGGAATGCTTGTGTTTTGAAAGGTCCTACGCTTTATGACTACAAGGGCTCAAATTAAATATGTAGGTTGTTTGGAAACATTGGCTCAGAGCACGTGTCATTCGGCGAGTGTGGTAAGCCGCGCGCCGTCGCCGCCTGCGAGCCTGTTTTATTTACACTAGCTCATTACAATAACTAGCAATGTAGCGTTGTTAGATATATATTGTAAGAAAATATTATAATTAAGCATGAAAATTGTTTGAGATGTTTAGAATCGAGCCAAGTTTAAAGAACAATGAATAATCGTAAGTATGAAGGATGTAGGTACTTACTCTCAATGAATGAGACGAAACTGAGGATTTCTTGGGTTTTGATCGAATGCTTTTAGTACTAATTAGTTGTTTATCTTTAATGAATTGAGGGTTTGTTATAGAACGTTGAAATCGTGTACCGAAATTATAGTGTAATATAATCATATCTGTTACAGATGGCACGGTAGGCGATCAGCGATTCGACGATCAGCACTCAACATTGTCCAGGTTTATTTTTAAATATAATAATTTTAGCTAATTACTATATGTATAATCTCGGCATATCAATGTGGTGCATGTCGATCGGCATTACATTTTCATGTTCAAATGCGCGATGCGCTCATCGATGCATTTTATAATCCTAATCAAATGTTACGGTAATAAAACATATAGATACGTGTAGGTAACTTATAAATCAAATTGTAGATAACGTCGATCGATCGACATATTTCCGAGACTACCAGCCCTCTTTTTTATAAGTGGAAGGCGTCGTAACAGCTCAGGTCAGAATTGCATGCGCAGGTGCCGGAGCGTCGCGGCGGGTGCGGGCGGCGCGCTGTGGGAGGACGCGGCGTTCGCGGGCGGCGCCGCGCTCGGCGACCGCCGCCTGGCGCGCCGCGTGCGCTGGCTGCGCCCGCCCGTGAGTACCGCGCCCGCTGCCGATCCGAACTCGCCCTTCCATATCCATTCCGAACATACCCGACCCTCTCCAATGAAGACTCGGTCGCCCTGTCCTTTCAGTTTTAAGCTCGTCGGAGTGTTTGAGTCGCTTCGTTCGGGTCGCAGTAGTTTAGACCGAAATGTGATGAATGTATCGATATCTTGCCTTACCGTACGTAATTTTGAACTCGACCCTCGACTAAAATATTTTCGATACGCGTGTCGACGTAAACGAGTCCTTTTGAGTTAATGCTTCGACTCGATCTTTAGTTTTATGTTAAGACTGAGACTTAAAGGACTGATTGAATCGTGAACCGGCAAAAAAGGGAGTCTTTTCGATATCACCTTTTCAACATTAACCACGATCCATTTTGTTTTTCTGGTGTGTTCAATTAATCAGCGACTAGCTTAGTAAACCTGAATTTATAAAAATAACGTTTACATAATATGTGCTACGTGGATCCTTTAAAACGAAGGAAGTTGATGTGCTAAAACTATCTTAAACGTGACAGACTGCGTTGAGAACATAAACGTATACGACACCGTGACGCGTGCCGCATACGTGCAGCCGATCGGTGTGACTAATAGGAAGGTCGGAGTTTCATATTTTAAAGTCCTACCATTGTGACATGGCAGCGATTTTTCTTTTGCGAAATATTATGTGGGTTACAAAAACGTGTGTATATATCAATGATTGGTTGTAGAATTGTGTACGTACGGTAACTTATACTACAGAAAATAGGTTTTAAGCGTTATTTTGAACCCTACCGTTCGACCGCGGGCGACGGGTAAATGTAAATTCCTATATCGAGTGGAAAATGAGTGTCAGAGTTGACAATAGACTCAGTCGGCCTTGGGAATCGGAGGCGCAAGTCAATAGGCGTTCAGTGGGTGAGCCGCGCGCTCTCGCCGCGACCCCGTTCCCACGCCGCGCGCCGCCACGAGCGACAAGGAGTTTATCCAAAACAAGAAGCACTCTTCTAATCATATAAGTTCTATTCAACTTTATTTTGTTAGATTGGATTAGCCAGCGAGTATAAAGTCTACCTGATAGTAAGTGGTTACTGCCGCTCATGGACATCTGTAAACTATTTCATGTAGGATAGAGATTGTATCGGAAGTCTGTAACGAATGCGTTGCTACTCCCGAGGACTATATAATCTATAAATAAATGTATACAACCGGCAAGCCCGCATCTACAGCCTTCGGCATAAATGCAGAACTACTTCACACAAGAAATAATTATATAACTAGCTGTGCCACGCAGTTTCACCCGCGTTTATTAGAGAACAATCTATAAAAACAAACAAACAGCGTGATGTTATATAGCCTAAGCGCGTTCAACCAAACAAGCTCTACTGCTTTACAATATTAGTATAGATATAACCGACTGCTTGGAAAGATGTACAGGTGTAAATGCTACTCAGCCTGAGTAATTCAGATTAATTTGATTAAATAATTAAAAGTTACTAAGTGGTATACCGTAGATCAGAGTTATTTAAACACTAACTATAACATTACATCATCTGTCTTCATATAGAACATCGGTTCTATCTCATGTCCAGAAAACTAAGGCGATCATCTCATATACAAGTGAGTCGGATGTTCTTTGAAATTTAAGTTAAATAAAGTATTATTTATTACAAGAAAATATTATTACTTGAAAATTATATAAAAATCTCTTTATATCCCCAACAGGCGTGGACAGTACATATTCCTGTAAATCTGTAAAAAATTGATTACTTATTTCCAAAAGCACAGCTGGTACGATATTTGTCATGTTTAAGCATTAAATAAGAATAAACATAGTGATAACTTAGAGTCCAATAAAAAGTTTATGCACAACTTCAACGATCATGGACACAACAGTTGTACGGGGAAATATCAAAATGGTTTTGCTCGCGTGCACATAAACATACATCCGCGTTTTTACTAGTCATTATGGCGGAAAATCGGCGAGTACTGTGATGGTCGAGGACGCGTCCCGAACGCCGCGCCGATCCCTACCGATACTCTTGAGGCAATCATGCTTGTCTCAGTTTCACGTAATATAGCTCAAATTTACCGTCGACGACATTTATTAGTATATACGTAATATGTACTAAATTTTAGCTCGAGTAAACGATAGATATTGAGAAATGTGAAAATAATATATTGTACACCATAGTCGGTAAACACGGGTAGATCACTGTTATGATGTTAATTGTAAGATGTAACCACATGAAATAGATTCTCATTACATGCATTGCATGTATTAATCGTCGCAAATAAGAGTAGCTAATAGCGGACGCGGCGGCGGCGCGCCGCGTCATGCAAGTATATGTGCAATATTATTTATTGCATATCTACTTACATGCAGTTCATTACGGCGGAACTAAAATATTCATTTAATTCGAGAACAGCCTTTATTTTTTATCTTTAAATAGTGTACATGTATAAGTATGATACAATTATTCGCAAATAGGTTGCGGCGGCCGCAGACTTACATACTTGTAGCCTTATAGAAGTAATGGTTCCGCTGCTGGCCCGAGGATTCAAAGGTGTTAGACGTTTATATGCAGCGATATCAGTAATTCACATTATGTCCCCTGAAGGCACTAACCCAAGTTTCGAACGGATGTGCTTTAATTTGGCAACATGTCTACGTGCGACAGTTTGAAACGTTTAAAGTATTTTAATGGTTACGTAAGAAAAGTATAATCGAATAGATGTGGATAATGTGCGCGAGCGGCGACCGCACTTGCGTGAGCACTTGATGACAACGATGATTAATGACTCAAAAACTTTTAACGCTCGTCTGCCGTCTTTTATAATGCTACTCCCATTTACAAGTTACGACATATAATATAATAACTTTTATATTCATTTAATTTACACCGTAGCGAAAAATTAACATAGAAAAGACTTCAACGCGCTTACGAGGGATATTTTCGCTTCATATATATCACTTGCGTGACTTGCGTCTAATTTAGTAATACGAGTACTAAGATAGGTTAGGTACGATATATATGGTTTTTTTTATTAATATAAAGTAGCAAACGAACAAGCAGCCCACATGATGGTAAGTGGTTACTGCCGCCGATGGACATTTGTAAGCAACTTCATATAGAACATGGATTCTATATGAAATCTATCACAGATGCGTTGCTACTCCCGAGGACTGAGATGGTCGCCTCATATAAAAGTGAGCCGGCAACCACACCCTTCCACCGAAACGCAAGAACTGCTTCACGCTAGAGATTGGTGTGGCGGTGGTACTTCCCCGGTCGAACTACATTGGTTCTACCAGCTGGCAAAAATACATAAACTATACATTTTAAATAATACGGACAAAATGTTAGACGAAACATATATTTTGAAACTTTAGCCATCTTATTATGATGTTCAATGGTGCTACAAAGAAGGCTTACGTAATCTTTATGTGGGTCGATTGACTCAGTTATTAACAGAGAAAAACTAAACCGATCTAACCCGATAACCAAAAAATTATGCTAAAGTTGATATTTAAGCCGGAGTCATCAATAATAGGAGTCTTCCGATTTTAATCTTCTTCGATTTTATTAGATATTAAATCTATTGTGTTATTTTTATGGCAACTATAAATTGCACGTGTCTAGCTATCATATGTTGTGAACGAGTGTTTATCTTTAAATTATTATCTAATTCTTGATACGATTAGACTTTTATTATTTAGGTAGGTATACCTACAATTACACATGAACAAAATAGGTTCAATGACCGAAAGATTTTGTTATTTTACTTTTTATTTCCAGAAGTATTTTTAGTACCTAAATTACGTTTTAAACAGAGACGATTATTCAATCTTAGTTCTTTAAGGACAATGACAAAAGACTATGTGACTTATTATTATCGGAATATTTTAACGTCCCACATTTTTATTCCTCTGCGAAGATATTTTTGTTCTATTTATTGTTATGAGCAGTACCCGAACTAGCCTTTTATGCGCCCGGATCGAGCTGTCATAACTGCGCCATTTACCAAGCTAAAAAAACCACCAGGTGTTGGAATTATATTTAACGGGGGTACCTCCCCGGTAAATATAACCTACCTATTTCACTATCTTCCGTACCTATTTCAAGCCTGCCGGCTCACTAGTATTTAAGGCGATCATCTTAGTCCTCGGGAGTAGCATTTTTACGGGATCTACTTCAGATATAATAGTGACCATTTACCATCAGATGGACTGCTTGTCCGTTTGCTACTTCAGTCTGATAAAAAAATATCCGTTCCCAGTTTATTCACTTCAGGCACCCTCCAAGGTCTGCGCTCTATGCTCGGGTTTTGTTGGCATCGCCCCGATAAAAGACAGGGTAATAGGGATTAAATTTTTCCGAGAGGTATACTTAATTCCGCTTGCGATCTTATACATATATTGCGGCATATACAAGAGTAAAATCAACGGTCTGATATTTCTCCTATCACATGTAAACAAAAAGAACACAAGTAAAAGCGATAATCTATGTTTATGTCAGTGGCGTAAAGGTCTGTTGGTGGAGCGAGTGGATCGCCCTGGGAGCCATTTTTTGCGGAACAGCAACAGGTGATTTCCTTATTAGGTGATTTGCAAAGAGCAATACAAATTTATAATACAAACTTTAGCGTCTCAGGCATACATTTTAAGGGCCGTCAGTATCAACTTCCGCTTTGACAGAATACGCCATTGGTTGAAGTGTGGTGCATGACAGCGCCGTGGGCTCAGTCGTTCACCTGGGTGGAGCCCTATGGGGCAACGCGCTCAGAGGACCCCGATTGCGTTCTTTTGCAGATCTCGGAGCCCTGGCGGCCACTGGGAGGGTTTTAGTGCGGCAAAAATCCCACATAATCTAGCGTCGCTCGCATGACGTCAGGTACCTTTTGAAGGCTTCTCCATCGAGAAAAAAAAATGGTTTAAATGGATTTTTTATATATAAAACCCACTTTTAAGGATTTACAGAATACACTACATCGTATTGATCTAATGTAACTGATTAGTCCGAGCCAATTGGTAAGGCTTCTAAAAGCGTGCAGTCCAGCCTCAATAACGCGGCGAGTTTATAGATTTATTTGTAAAACAGGCCTATTACGTGTTATTCCATACGTATTAGGAGAAAAGAACAGATTTTCCTTAGATAAAATGTTGCGTTTGTCATACTCTGATTAATTCCTATACTTCACTGTTCAAAGAAAGATCCGGTTTAAAGGAAACCTACGTTTACAAATGACATCATTTAGCATGAACGTTAAACCAAATATGGTGCGAAAGTAAGCGAGCGACAAACAACTTAAACTTTAAAAAGATCAAGGAATATTTAATTCGGGCCCACAGGTTTTACAGGATTTGTGCAAATAATATGCAAATTTCCTTAATGACTCGAGAAGAATTGATAAGGAAATGGACACCTACTTAATTAGGTTGAATATGACATAATTCAAAAAAATAAAAATTCAATCCGCAAAATTCGCTGGACGCGTAGGCCGTAAGTTAGTATAAGGAGGGAGTTCGAACGTCGGCGTATGTTTTCCTCTCCGTATCACTGACAGACAAACAGAGTAAGTGATGTTGGTGCTATTTTTATTTAAAATAAGTTTCAGTTCAGTGAGTGAAGTATAACTTAGGTTAGATTAAAATTACAGCGTGTATTGTAAGTTTGTAAACATTTTTACCGCTTTAAGTGACTAATAATTGAGTATATTTTTATTTTTAAATTAGTCAAAAATTGCGAGTGTAATTTTTTGAAACAGTGCTTACGCTTATGTGCTTACAGTTCCTTTTTAACATTGAAGTGGGTACGTTTATTTTAGTTTATAAAATAAAGTTAAATAAAATTAATTTGATAAAATTTAATTGTATATTTCATTGAATTACTTTCTGGTATATTGTTTGGGGTAAAATTTACGAAGTTTGCAATGTTCCATTGTTATGGGGCAAAATTAAATAACTGATAAATAAAAAAATAATATCTTAATCGATCATAATACTATCCGATTTTTATTGAGCCTTTATATGTAGATTAGATCTAAATAATCGGTCATCTTTTAAAATTTTTAAATAAAAACTTACAAATATAAATAACACTAAAATAAGTAAAGAGAAATATAAGTACATGAGGTAAAAAAAGGCGGAGATCTCAAGCAAGTCGTCCTTGACTTTGACCTACTATTTATACAACATTTTTATGAAGTATGGTTCCGATTCATACAGGTCAAGGAGTTTGGTGTTAAAACCTACATGAGTGTTGTTTAACTATAGTTTTCAACAGTATTAGCTTGTAAATTGCTACGAAAAAAGTTGTTGACTGCTGACAGAAATATAATGAGATAGGTAAAGCAAAACTCTTGTTTTGCTTTTCCTATTTCACTATATATAATTACATACTTATTAATCGAACTTATTTTTGGAAAAAGTTTAAAGTCAGGATTATGTTTCGATGTATGAAGTTAATAATATAATGTAATCAATTAAAGTAAGTCTTAGTATTGTTTGATATGTAGGTAACTAAAGGCGTTAATAAGCTTATGATGCTGTAACGCTTAAAAGGATAGAAAATAGGTAAATATTGTAATTTCAAGTAAGTAAATGATTTACGTACCTAAAGTCTTAATGATAAATAAACTTGATGATTTGAAAAAAATGTGAAAATAATTTATAATTTAATTTCTTAAATTAAATTTACTATGTGCCGAAGTGTAACATGAATAGGTTTTAATTTTAATAGATTATACTTTATTTTTGATAATTAAGATACTTCGCAAAGCAGTTTTCTATAGTTCTACTAAATAGCTGTGAAATTGTGCATAGTTAATGTAAAGAAGGCTCTACATTCAATATGACACATCTTATACTCCTTCGTGCGCGAAATAGGTATTCGTAAAAACAAAACAAGGTTTTCGCTTTACGTATTAATATAAATTGTTGTCTGCATGGTATGCTGAAAATATGTACGTTTGCTTAAACTACACATTTACTATTTCTCCTAAAATATATCAAGCATCTTAATAAAATAACGCAAATGAGTGTGGCCGCAAAAAGAGCCATGTGAAGCAATATTTTTTGTCTATGTTTCAGATGGAGGGGGGACTTTTATATTTAGCACCCTTGGTGCTCCTCGCTCTTAGTTCCGTTGACGGTAAGTGTAAAAGTCACTTAATAATTACTTAATTATGATACACTAGCTTTGCCCCGCGACTTCACCCGCTACAACACAAGAAAATATCTGTTGAGTATTTATGACTGGCCGAAATACTGAATTAAATAGATTAGTAAAATTCAAAAATATTGACGTTCTGTCATAACACTTTTACATACTCAAACAAACATAGCATGTTATATAGCTAATAGCCTTCCTCAATAAATGGACTATTCATCACATAGATAATTTTTCCATTCGAATTAATAGTTCCTGAGATTACCGCGATCAACCAAACAAACTTTTCAGCTTTATAACATTAGTATAGATTTCAGTCATCGGAGTAGCTCTATCACTTTGAAATAGTTTCTTCGTGCTCTTAATCATTTAGATACAGTGCTGATAGCAATATTAACAAAGCCCATAAGATTCTTGCGTTACATGACCATCGTACAGACAGACACACAAATATTGTCGTTATAAGGCATACGTAGGTTTGACCGTGAAAAGACGTGAGCTATAGAGTTCTAAACCTTAGAATATCCAATATTCATGTTCTCTTATAAACAAAGTTTCATTTATTCAAAGTTTATGTTAGTAACCGAAACTTATGGATTTTTTGTCTTATATTTTACTATCGCGACTAACGATGACGTATATGAATATTAAGTAGTGCTACTGTTGGAACCTACTGTTGGAAGCACACAAGTCTAGCCTCGTTGGAGTCGTAGGTTTTAGACAAAACATAAATGGAAATCCTAAATAGCCAAATTAGTGAACTATATGCCTGGAGGAGATAGTTCTAAATATGCACCGAATTCAAGAACTCCTTTAGGCAATCCATTCGACTGGTGCGTAAAAATCTGAAAGTCGCTAAATCGACATAACTTTACTTCTACATAAGAAAGAACAAAC